>JABUQX010011795.1:7500-30000 GCA_015478945.1 Trachelipus rathkii | reverse complement strand
GTCTTGCAATACAACAACAAAAGGAAAATAAAAAAAAATTGAAAGAGAGAGGAGAGGAGAGAGAAGAGAGAAGAGAGAGAGGAGAGAGCAGCAGAGATGAGAGAGAGAGAGAGAGAGAGAGAGAGAGAGACGAGAGAGAGAGAGAGAGATGAAGAAGAGAGAGAACTGAGAGAGAGCGAGAGGGAGAGAGAGAGAGGAAGTTGGAAATGTAAGCTTGTGTACGAGTCTTTCGACAGGTTTCGATTTTTCAAATGGCACGCGAGAAGAGTACCAAAAGTAAGAGATTGAAAAGAGAAATTTAAAGATTATTAATTGCTATATTAAACTTGATTTAGGACTTCAGAGGATGTAAGATGTTTCCAAATTTCCTGTTTAGTACAGATTCAAAAATTTAAAAATTATAGAAATTAAGCAATCTGACGATAGTTAGAAAACAGAAAGGAATCCCCCTTTTTCGATACAAGTTGAAAAAAATGGATGCTCTTCTGTATGAAGAACCGTAACTTTTCTTACGGCAATTCTAGCAGAAGCAAATACTGCAGGAGGATAAAAATATGAATGAGAGGAGGAAGAAGAAATGTTTTTAGTTGACATTTTTTAGTAAATTTCCATTAAAAGAAAGAAGGGTAAAGGAGTCAGAAAGATTTCACACCTATTACATTATGGATAAAGAGTTTATATCATCAAGAACAATATATTTTTGCATGATTTCTGGTTTATAGTGTTGGATTTGGATCGACTGCAAAACACGTCTGCACTCTTAAAATTTTATTACATCAGAATAGGGTGTTACACACAAAACAAGAAGCAAGATAGCATCAGCAAATCCAATATGCTTTTAAGATCGGTCACTAACACAAACACTTTATAAAAATATTTGAAGAATCGATCTTGGCAACTGAATGCGTGACGTCAGATGCGGAAAACAGATTTATGAGCACGGAGAGACACAAACTTGCTTGAATGAAGAATCTGAACGGAGTGGCCGAGAGAAGGAAAAGCAGCTTGCCTAAATACATAAAGCTTAACGGAAAAGTGGTTCAACGTCTCTCGCGCGAAAATGTGTATGTGTTTTGACTTGAGTCAACACTTGGGTAAATCGAAGAATTTGAAGCGCGTAAAGATAGGGTGTTAAAAATGACGCAATTTGCAAGTGAGTCGAATGTCTCGTTACTCAAGAGGCTATAAGATAAAAAAACGAATGCGCGTTAAATATTTTGAAGTCGACAAGGGTAAAAGTTCTTTAAAACAATAATAATGAGAAAGACCGATAAGAGAGATGGAAAAGTCAGGAGACTACATTTACCCCCCCCCCCTAATAAGAACGGAGTTCTCACGGAGTGATGCGGACAACAGGGTGAAGAGACCGATCGGCACGCGAAGTAGGATAAGAAAGAGAAGAACTGAGAGGAGGAGGGGTAGACGGCGGAAGAGGACTAGACGGTGGAAGAAGAAGACTAGGCTGAGTTAGGGTGGGCAGAGGATGAAGGAAACTAGGTGGAGGCAAAGAAGAAGAAGGAGACGATGGACGGGCAGGAAAAACGACAGGAAATACCGGAGTATAACGAGGAGGGACAGGAAGTATGAGCGTGGAAAGTGGAACAACATCAACAGAAGAAGCGAGATCAGCATCCAGGAATGCTGGTTTTACTTTGTCGATCGAGATGTTCTCAACCTTGGATTCCTTTCTGAAGGGGGAAGTACTCCAGGAAGTTCGAGATGGGAGAGACAAGATCGGGAAAGTCGGAAGACAGAAGAGATTCGAAAGGGTTGTTACCTGAAGGAAAGTGGATACCATTGATGGAAGAGGTGGCACGGATGCAGGCAGAGGAGAACTGAGTCTCGTAATCAATCAAGCGGCTATGGTGTAAGTCAACAAGGATATTAAAATGCGAAAGAAAGTCAGCACCAATAATGGGAAGAGTAACATCGGCAATAACAAAGTTCCAGAGAAAGTCGCGGCGAAAAGAAAGGGTGAGATGAAGTTGTTTGGTACCGTAAGTATGAATGATGGAACCGTTAGTGGCCTGCAATGAACCCAAAGGTTCAGCGGCACGGTTCTTCTGCAAGAAAGAACGAGGTAAAACCGAGAAAGAAGATCCGGTATCGATGAGATAGGACAAAGCGATAGAAGGGTCGTAAACACAAAGAAGATTGGACGCTGAAGGAGCCACGTCCTGCGCTTTTACGACGTGGCAGTTAAGTTTAAATTATAAGCGCAGGGTTTAATGCAATTGCGAGTTTGGTCACCCCATCGCTGATGGTTAAGACATACTCCTTGTTGGTTGTGCGTAGGAGGTGCGGCAGAAGTTTGAGAAGATGGCATGGTTTGAGGCTGAAAGTGCGGTTGAGCTGCAGCAGCTTGAGGATAGTGAGAGAAAGAAGAAGAAGGAGGAGGCGGAGGGTAAGACTGGTAATAAGCAGGGCGAGCTTCAAGAGTTCGAATTCTAGTTAACAAATCAAATATGGTATTTTCCAGGGTAGAAATGCGTGCTTCAAGCACAGCAGTATTGGCAGAAGGAGAGTTGATTACATTCGTGAAACCTTGCGCCTGCGGATTAGCGGGTAGCTGGGACCCTTGACCTAGCGGCAAGGTGGAGACATAAGAGGCAACAGGCTGTATGTTCTGGGGTGTCGTAGGTTTTGCCTTAACAATACGATCTGCATATGCAGCGAGCTCGTGTAAGGTACAATTTGGGTCTACAGTTGCAAACTGAAATTGGAGCTCGGCAGATAACTTGGTTAAAACTAATTGCCTAACTATATTTATACATTGACCAATAGGGGGACCCTATAATAATCCTAACATATCAGATAAAAGGGCGCACGGTAGCCGATCACCAAGGCTCTCATTTTTAAGAAGTTTTTTATTTACACAGAATCTGTAATACCTAATCTAGCTAACAATTGATTTTTTAATTCTGAGTATGGCTGATTGCTGAAATGCAGCCGGAGTAAGACGTCCGTTAAACGTTGGAGGACCATGACTGGTAATATACTCAGTAATGCTCTAAATCGTTCGTTTTCAGTAGTTGCCTCCAGTTGTAACTCCAGGAGGGTAAAAGTTAAATCAAGATTTGAGTCTATAAACATACCATTAAATGAAGACGTAGTTTTGGGAGTCTGAGCCGGAGTCGAAGTCATATTGACGTTGGCATTTTGAGAAAAATCATCGGATGGTGGCGACATGGGGCAAAAATTATTTAAAATATTACAATTAAAAATACTTCACAGGGGAGCACTGTGCTAAATGTAAGCTAGCTAGATAAAATAATAATTAAAAAGACTTAAAACTACCAAAAAAATATGTACAATAGGAAGAAAAACAAAGGATAAAATGGCCTACTAAATATCTCCTTAAAATGGTGGGAAGGAACAAATGTTCCTAAAGCTTGGCTGGTTCTTCCTAGAAAGCCCCCGTTAATAAAATATATATTAAAAGAAAATAGGCAAGAATGATGACGGTAGCCTGGAACGAGGACTCTCTGAAAGGCCTTAAGAGATACAATGTTTGTAGGAAGCCTCTTGAAGGACCTGAAGGAGAGATGTTGCTTGAAGAAGGCATTGACACACTCTGGGGACATCAACTAAAGTCGCTGGGCCTTGATAGGAAGTCAAAGGAAGATGATATTTTCACTTTATGAGCCTCAAGAGTTAAGTAAAAAAAGGTGCATAATAGATTGAATGGCTATAATATGAGGTAAGTTTTATGTTTTAATGAGGTAAGTATAGCAATGGTTGTGGTCCAACCTGCGGCCAGGAAGAAACCCTTATCATACTGACGATTTACCATAAGGAGGAGTCCTTTGTCGCTATATTAATATATATATATATATATAAAAGATCCTTTTGTATAAAGTTGCTAAAAAATCTGCCCCATTCTGAAATGTAGGGAAGATTATTCGGTTACTAATTAATTGAGATCAATCACAACTATTATGCGGTATAAGGCCTTGTAGTATTATAGTGGTACTATATTTTATTTTTTATTATTCCTTTTCTATTATTAAATTGTTTACATAATTTATCTTCGAATTCTTTTTCTTTCCGATGCATGACACGCCACCTTACCCCAGTCTTGTGCTAAGAGGAAGATAAAAAAAGATAAAATTATAAAAGATGATTACTATATTTAATTGTAATACAATATTGATATTATGTTTTGGATATATAATATATATATATAATATATATTAATTATATATATATATATATATTAATATATATATATATATATAATTTTTTATTTATAATACAGATAAACAACCACCACTTCTTACGGGCATAGATGAGCTCACCTAATCTAAGGAAGGGTATAGTGATGTGCCATCAATTTTTTAGTTACTGAGTCAAGAACGGAGCAAAGAAGAGAATAGTTCACAACTCACACGGATATACCGACCAGTGTGAATATACGAACCTGAGCCTCTCTCGCTTATTTAGGCGATATTGAATCATTCGGCTAAGCCATAGCGACATATTAAAAAGAAATGATTTATAGCCTTCTTGACTACTTAATACACGAGCCGACTCAACAGAGTCGTAGATGTGCCTATTCTACTAATAATTAAAAAATAAACTATAATCCCAAAAAATATATAATAGTTGGTCCATTTATTAATACTGTAAACGTCTATTATATTTAAAAGAACAAGGATTAGAATTTGCTTCTCCTCCGTGATTATAAATAGATGTAATTTATTGTTAATAACATAATATAAAATTTTACTGATCATGTATATTTAATTCCTTTATCTAAATAATTTTGTATGATTCAATCTAATCAAATGCTTCAATACTACATGAAAGCTCGATCTCCTTCCCAGCACTCAAACTTCTTGTCCCGAAAGTATTTCCTACTCTTGTTTTATATTTCTTGGTCTCTTTTTCATATATGCTTCTTCTAAATTCATTCTCTTTCTTTTATCCAATCTCTCTTAGTTCAGTGCGATCCAGCTCTCGACCGTAGTCAGCTTCAATTTAGTATATATTATTAAGTATATATATTAATATATTAATATTAATATATATATATATATTAATAATATATTTATATATATTTATAGTATATTATATATATATATTAATATTATTTATAATTATAATTAAATATTTTAAATATATTTTTTTATTTATATTAAAAGATACTTAAATATATATATTATATATATTATATATAATATATAATAATATATATATAAATATTATACTATATAATTATATAATAAAATATATATATATATATAATATATATAATATATAGAATATATAATATTATAATATATATATATATATTATAATATATATATATAAATATATATATAATAAAATATATATATAATATATTATAGTAATAATATATTAATATATATTAATAATATATATAATATAATATAATATATGCTAATAATCCCATGCTATTCCAAAATGAAGAATAAAATAGCTGTCTGCCAGTAAGTATTAATAATTACTATAGAGATAGTTTTGAAAATTTACAGAAGCAGGTAAAGACATCTGAGTAAAGATCATGTACAAACCGAGTAGATTATAACATCTGAGGATAAGATGCTACAAACAATATTGAATGCATAAGTATTTATGTAGCTATATTAAGGCTATTCGATAGCGTTTGTGCAATAAGTAATATACGATGTGAAGTCATGAGTAAAATATATATATATATAGGTATAGAATTGCTCGATAAGTAGATTACAGATAATTATCTTAGAGGGTACCTATAGGAAAAACTATGATTAAATTAAGCACGATATTATGATATGATTTTAGTAATGGATAAATCTTAGCAGACAGTGTCCCGTCCTTGATGGAATATAAGACGAATGATATGATAAAGGAACCACATAGTAGAAGGAGATGATAATAAAAATAATATACATAATGCATCCAAAAGCATAAGTATTGAACTTACGCTGATGATGTATGTTTTTCAACAATGAAAGATTAATTGAGGAAGAAAACTTGAACTGCCTAAGTGAAGGATATAGCAAAGTGGGTGATCTAAAGTGAGTTTATAAACAGAAATAGATAATTGTAAACAATTAGAATTAATTAATATTATAAAAAGTTAATTTAAAGATGGTAGTCTTTGAGTTTGATGGAGAACAGCTTGAAGAGGTGGAGGATTCAAATATTTGGTAGCTGCTATAAACTAAAGAGTAGAGAAGGATGTTGTAAAAGAGAATAAGCAAAGCAGGAGTAGCATTTACATGGTTGGATAAGATCTGAAAATCGTGACAGATAAAAAAGAACAGAGGACAAAACTACGAATTTTCAACAGCTATGTCAAATCGGTACTGTTATATGGGTACGGTATGAGTCCTGGGAAATGAGCAGTGAAATAATAAGTACAGATCTTTATAAAAAATGCTTGAGGAGAATAGTTGAAGTAAGATGGGCAAAGCTATTTCGAATGACGCTTTGTGGAGCAGGGCTGAACAGCAGATTGGGAGCTGGTGTAAGATAAGGGTGGGAAACGAGTTGAGAATACCACAGGGAAAATAAGCACGTTAGCGTGGGAACTGATCGGATATTAATAAATCTTTGAAGGGTGAAAAACATGAAAGTGCCGAGCGCTCTATTGCATCCATGAAGAGAAATAAAAACATTAATACGAGTACAATATTATTCGCGTAAAATTTACAAAAGGTCTTAATATAAAAGCCTAACAAAAGTGTTGTGAATGAAGGCCTTGACCTATATATAATGTTTTAAATCACTTGATCATTCCAGATTCACTGAAGCTAAAATTAGGAAAAATTGCTTGCTGCAAAATTCTAGATTTGTACACTGCAGCCGCGAAATTTTCATGAAATCGTAGGTTTTCTGTTTCTCAATTTTCGTGAACGCTTCGACCACCATTAAATTATCGGAATATTATTTAAAATTCATTAATGATTGGAAATTGCTAAAATAGTATGTTAACAATTTCTGTACAAATATCTTAATTAATAAAGTATTAATAAAAGGGCCTAACCAACACATTGTTTAAAAAAAAAAAAAGGTAGTGGCGTAGTTCCCGATGTTTGATACCATCACGTAACCACTCAGATTGTTCATCGATTGAGGTGAATGTCCAAAAAACGGCCCCAAGATCTAGATGGATGTTTCTAGTTTAAATATCCTTATAATTCGGGGTCGCACCAAGATTTAATAAAAATTCTAAAAGATTTTAATAATTAAATTCTTAAAAGATTTTAAGAATTAAACATAAGATATGAAAAAAATACTGCGATTTTAGATTTTATTGTTTACAACCAAACTTAAATACTTTTTCAAATAATTTTCACTTTTAAAAATTTTAATTAAAAAAAATATAAATTTTCAACTTCATTTAAAAAATGAATAGGGAACTTTACATCATGCAATATAGTATTATATAATATATATATATTAATATTTAATATATATATATATATATATTTATATATATATATAATAAATAAATGTAAATATAAATATTATATAAAAAATATATATATATTATATTAAATATATATATATATATATATTATAAATATATATTATATATATTATATATCAATGATTCTATAATATCACGATAGAGAACTATAATATACATTAAACATTTTAAAACAGAAATACATACCAAACATACTTGGATATTTAGCTAACCCTAGGGTAATATATGAAAGAAAAAGTTTGATTTTCAATTTACTAAAGGAATATTTAAAAAAAAAATAAAAAAATAATAAATGAATTATTGCCATAATGTTCAATAATCTCATCTAAGATAATTTACTTTATTATTGATAATATTGTTATTATTATTTACTATATTATTATTGTATTATTATTATTATTATTTATATATTATTAAAGTTTCTATATTCTAGATGTCAATTGGAAAGATGTAAAACAAAGCTCTCATATAGGACAAAAGGCTACGATAGTATATATATGATATGAATTATAGTACCGGATATAGCCACTCACGATACCGGAATATATATCCGGTACTGGAAAAGTTATAAATAAATATTAAAATCACTAATACCAGATATTATCCCAGTATTATAATATATTATTCAGGATTAATACCGGAAAGTTATATTTATATGATTATAATAATAAGCCGTATATCTAAGGTAGTGATATATATAGGTGAGTATATATATATAAAAGTATATATATATATATATATATATATATATATATCAGTGGCGTAGCGATATAGGAGGCTTTGCCTACCCAATTATTTTCCTATAAAAATTTTCCATGTAATAGAAAAATTCTTAAACTCACCAAAGTAATAGCAGTGCCATTAAAAAATATAAAAAAAAATATATCTGCTATATAAATGTCATTGACTTTAATTAATGCTAATAGTCTCTATATATTGCAACTTTTACGCTATGGGTTGCATGTAAGGATCGCATAATTGTCGCGCTTGCACCTATAATGACCGTCCACGCCCCGCCTGTAGCTAAAATATATATACGAATTTTAATAGAAAAAACAATCAAACCGTTGGTATATACAAAAAAAATAACGTAGATAAGAAATAAGGAAGCTCCCCTTTTATTATTCTATGTGTTAGTACTGTCGATTTATTTTTCTCTCGTACTCAAGTCTCTCCTCTCTCTCACACACACAACACACACACGCATCTATTAATAACATTATAAATAAAATAAGATCATATATTAATATGTGAATAACTAAGAAAAGAAAATGGATTTGAGAAGAGTATTACTTATATGGGTTATTGTATAATATATAAAGGTATTATACTATAGTTAAGAAGTATATATTTATATTATATTTATATATATATAGTAATGGTATAAGTATATATATATTTAGATTATATTATATATAGATATATATGGTCAATGTACAGAACTCACCACGGCACACAAATGGCGGTGCTAAGACATATAGATTGAAAATCCACTTTAAATCTTATGAGGTGAGAATTCCTAACCAATAATTCCTATTTAACATATGTCTAAAAAAATTATTTAAATATCATACAGAATATTCAGTTAAAACTTTAAAATCATAGTAGTATATGTATCGAATACTCTTAACTTTCAGTACTGTTGAAGTGGTGAGCGAGTTCAAAACAAATCATGGGTATATCCTTTCACATGGACCATTATATTAATTATACAATAAACGACGTATGCGAAGAGGTCAGATAAATAAGGCAAATTTCAAATGAATATGTGGCGTTGAGACAGATGCGGTGTGTCGACGGCAATATGCATCCAGAGGGAAGAATCCACCGTAATATGTAGTGCGTCGGTGATATTGGCGTTGCACCTGCCAAGCGGAACGTGCCGAGTATCACATCTGTGCAGCGTTTCGTCATATGATGTAGCAAGATCATCTCGCCGTAATATCTCCTTTATATTTTAAGTTTCGTTCCTCGAAGATCATTTTAAGCCAAGCTATCTGCAGTGCCATCGACAACGAGATCGGAGAGCAGGGCTATATAAATCAGGTAATGGAAAGGCGACCCTAGATCCTCAAATGGCCATTCCGGACGAGGTTACCATTACCAGTCACTTCTACACATCCGTGAAGAATTGAGAAGTCCAATACAGCTGTAAATTAGTTTCTTAGAGAGTGGTGAGCATCGCGAAGAAATTGTTTTAATATAACAGAAGTACCATTATCCGTGTTTTCAGAGATAGACAGGCACCAGAATTATTAGAACAGGATGCTTTAGACTAACATCCACACTTCAACACTACTTACACGATGCAAACAAAGGGATCCTCACTACAATTACGACGAAACACCTAGAAATCTGATTAGCCATGTAGAATTTTACGCTAAAAAACCACATGTCAGCGCGAGCGAGCACGACCTCCTGTGTATATCCTGCACTCTCTAACCCCAACTAATAACAGTGACTGTAAAATAAACCTCCTCCTTCTCCAGCCAGATTATACAAACAAATCCTAAGTAATATCTAAAACAACAGCTCATATTTTAAACAAATACACATCCCCTAACAGAACAAAATTTAATATAGACAATCCAAAAATGAAATCTATGCACTAACACTGATCATGCCTATCAGAAATAGCATCTTAAATTTAACTCCCTTTCCTTATATACCATCCAGTCATCATAGCAAATTGAGATTAGCGAAATGTTCCACCACCCCAAAACTTGCAACATTACAGAAATATATTTTCAACATTTCTAGCTCAAAAACTACCTCAAATATTGAGCACAGAAGTGAACAACCAGGCCCCGGAACCTGTTTGTATTATTCTTTCTTAGACTGTTCCTCTTTTTACCCTTAACCATCATCCTATGAACATACCTTGGATTATATATACAACCCTAACGATCTGTTGTATATTCCCGTCGGCGTATCTGTATACACGGCGTGGCCACTCCTGAAGTGGGGGTGTCAATGAGCTCTGAGAATGCGCCCATCTATTAAATGCCCGACTCCTATTACATATATATCATTATACGTTATTAATACACTTATGTATATAGATTTAGTATAATAGTTTAAGCAGTTATATCAAGTTTTATGGGTATAACATCTATCATATTGAGAAAAATATAAAATATATTTAAAGTAATTCGTATAAATATATTAATTTATTATAAGTATATATATATATGAAATCTTGTATAATACTTATTATAATGTGAGTAACTATATATATATAAGTATATAGTTATATATATTTTTTATTTTTATTTATTTATATATTTATATTTTATTATGTATTATATTATATATATATATTACTATAATATAAGTATATATATAAATAATTTATTTTTAGTTTATGTTACGGGACCTACCACAGCACACAAAGCATATAGCACGGCCACAACCGGGAGTTTGAATAAATCGAAAACTCCGACGGGTGAATTTAGTCACTGGCTCATACTTTTTAATGTCGCAAAAAGAAAAAGATCTTTAGATGCTATAAATTAATTATTCAGTCATTATTAATATATAATATATAACTATCACTATTATAATCATAATCATATAGCGATATATAATCTATATATATAAAATAAGTATAAAAATGTATTTGGCACACGGTATTCATCATATATATATATATTATACTATATAATAATAATCTATATTATTATTATATATATTTTCTGCTTTACGAAACTACTTTTTACAGTCCTCTCAATGTAAAAAATTCACGCTACCCGCTAAAAAAAAACTAATGAGAAATATAATTATATATATATAATATATATTATTATATATATATATCTTATGATATATCACACTATTTATTATATATACTACTGATATATAATATATATAAGCTAATATAATATATATATAATCACCACGTACTATAACTATCACTATATCTAATATACTAAATGATACACTCAACAAAAAAAATGAGTAGAATATATATTATCTCAGTTGTAAAATGAGTGAAGAAAATATAAAAGAAAATTCAAGTTTATAACATGAACTATTTGAATAATAATAATAATAATAATAATAATAATAATAATAATAATAATAATAAACAACTGGCAAGACATATATACACATCTTAATTCTAATATTTTCCAATTAGAAAAAATAAAGTTATGACCATTATTATAAACAAATATACAAAATAAATGAAAGTAAAATACTGAAGAAACTGCTATGCATAATTTAATAATAATAATAATAATAATAATAATAATAATAATAATAATAATAATAATAATAATATAACGAGAGGTGCTCATAGAAAATCTCATTTACGAAAAATAGGAAAAAAAATTATGTAAAAAAAAAACCTTTTTGATAATTCGCTACAAAATATGCCGAGTAACAACAGCGAGTCACATTATTTCTTCGTCACTAATTCTTATTACCGTAAAAATATTTACGAAGGGGAAAAGAAAACTTTGAGAACAACGACGCTAGCATTTTTACTATCTTTTGAAATTCTAAGATCTAGCACGGCGTATGTATTACAGTTACATCTAAAACTATTCACCAAGTTTAGTCTTGCAAAGGGAAGTCTTTCGAACGAAAATTATTTTTTAAACTTAAAAGAAAAAAAACAACATTGTAAAATATAATAATAATAAAAAAAAAATTTAAACACTAAATGTCAAAATCACAGCATATTTATATCAGATAACAAAAAAAAAAAAAAAATTTCAAAGTATCCACTACAATAATAATAATAATAATAATAATAATAATAATAATAATAATAATATATTCAATAATAATAATAATAATAATAATAATAATAATAATAATAATAATAAAGCTTACTATCAAATAATAAGCCACAAAAAATTTGAGAACTACCTATAAGCAAATAAAAATAAAAGTTTTAATTTTTTAGAAAACTCTCAAAATACCGATTCTGAGGATGGGGGAAGGAACTGGGAAAATTGAGCAGTACAATAAACAAACCAACCAACCAAGAATCTTCTTTCTTCATCCGCAAAAATTCGTCATGTCTTACAGACACCGCAAACATTTTAGACAAAATTTTTTATTAAATTAAAAAAGTAATTTGTGAGCAATATTGTTCAATTTCATTTTACAAACATTAATTAATAAAGTGATACTATATATAGATGTTATAACAATTTTTATATTTTCAATCATATTAGGTATATAATATATATATATTATTAAGTATATATCTAATTTGAATATATATATATATATATATATATATCATATAACCCAAGTATATATCACCGGAGTAACGTATCCCCCCCACCTCTATATATATATAAGTATAGATAAAATATATAATAAATTAATAATAAATATAATGAATTAGTATATTATATAGTACTAATGTACTATAATATATAATATATATAAAATTAAAAAGTAACTTCTGATTTTGTCTTTTTAATTATATTCCTCAGAATATATTATAAATTATTATATAATAGGAGATAAATTTGAAAGTCAAAAAAAAAAGTATTATATATATATATATATATTAGTAGTTTACAATAGTATATATATACTATATATACAAATAATATTATATATATAATATACCTATATATATATATGCTAACCTGAAATATAAAACAAAGGAATTGAAGTATAAATTACATTATATTTGCAGTGTAATATATATATATATATTATACCTACTAAACTACTAACCTATATATAATATAGGGATATAGTGAATATTAAACTTGTATATATATATATATTATATATATATATATTATATATATAATATATGATATATATATAATATAATATATATAAAGTTCTATGGTGCAGATACATGATATTATATATATATAGCCACCTACATACTATATAATATATTTTATTATAATATATTAATATTACTTATATATATATATATACATATTATATATAATTAAAATATTATATATATATATATATAGTATATCATTATTGTATAAATTAACATATATATGAATAATTTAATATATATTATATATATAACCTACAAGAAAATAAATTAACACAAATGAATGAGGTGGGAAAAATAATTTTAATCCTTTCTAAGAAAAGGATAAATAAATAACCTTTATATAATAATTAAAAAAAATATACAAAAAACTTACTCAATTATGCATTAAGACTTATTTTGAGTATTGTAATATTTTTATTTGCAAACTTTACTATTAAAAATTAATAATGATAAAAACCTAGTTATTACTGAAGACTAAAAAGCGCAACAGGAAAAGTCTTGATCTGGGTTTGCCATTGAGACGAGATTTGGAAGAACTTCACATTGGTCCATTCAACAGAATCGATCGCCACTGCAACAGAAAAAAATGACGCCTTCTTTACTGATTCGAATCATGATTAGCACAAACATCCGATAAACCGTATTCTGACATTTGGCCGAACATGAAATAGGTTCCGTTACGTTACGTTACGTTAGTATAGTTTATGTTAAGAAAAAAAAGTATTTTATAAAACATTTTTTATTTCAATTTTATTTTCATGTTCGATCAAATGTCAGTCGGCTAGAAATGTTTATATATTAATATTTTAAGTTACGGGAAATATAGCTTTCAATTAATTAATAAAACAGGAGCAATTTACTTTTTATCGAATGTAGAATATGTTATGCAAACAGTAACAAGTTACAAATCATTATACTATCGACTCTTCTCATGCGGATGCCGCCGCTATTGCGAAAACTATTACTAATAACGACAATAATAATAATAACCTTTAAGGCGCTGATTCCTGGTGCTGGCAAGCAGTCTGCAGATCCCATCAATCACTTGTCTGTCTTTAATCGAATACAAAAAAAAATAATACCGCCCCATCGAGACGATGATCATCCGCCACTATTCGAACGAGCTCGAGAACCAACCTCGATCGATTGGTCCCGGCTCGTTTATATAAAAAAAAATAAAAATAAACGGACGGACAACGGACTCGGTCGCCCATTGAACGAATTCTGCAATGAAACGCATCCCAATGAACAAATGCATGCGCGAACGCGAAAATCTTCACCGGGATGCGTTCATGTACAGTAATGAAAAATAGACGAATAAGTGCACTCGTCGTCCGACTCCACCACATTATTATTTCTTCTATTCTCGATATTCTCTACTGTCGTTTGGTTGGTTGTTCGCGTGAAAGAAGACTTGCGCTTTCTTTCGGAGGACGGAGATCTCAGATATTACCGGGCTCCACGGACGGGACGTACACTGAAGGAGCCCGTGAGCAATCTTCGTCCGATTCAGCAATTCGAACCGTGTGTTTGGGTATAAGTAAGCTGTTCGTCGAGTAAACCGAATAGTTTGAAAAATAAAAAAAAATCTTCAGTATGAGAGAAAGTATTTTTAACAAGGAAACCCGCCCGTACATAACCATAAATACGCAATCGATCACGTAAAAACGAGATATGTACGGGCAGATTCAAAAAAAACCATTGTTCGAGCGAACCACTGGGCTCGCTCGCGGATCGATGTTTTTTTGGGGGATAGGATAGGAGAGAGGTAAAAAAAACTATCGACCCGAAGATCTCTAACTAACGAACTAACTCACTAAAGAGCTAGACATACCTAACGCTATTTCGAAAGCTTCGGACAAATTCTCACCCTCGGAAAGAAAAGGAAGGCATCTCTCCGAGACTAACTGACTACCGCCGTGTATTTTAGTTATATTTAATCTAATCGCATATATGAAAGACACGTAGTGCGTCCGAAAGCGGACTCGTAGGTCGCAATACCTAATCTTACTAGAATCCCCTTTTCATGACGACGTCCTATCCAAACCTTTGAACTTTGGGGCGTTCACGGAACGTACTGATCCTTCCATCCAAGAGTTTATATACCCGCGCACACCAGCCCGAACCATAAATCCACGCTAAGACCTTCTCTCGGTACGTCTCATGAGAACTTAGCATAGTCGCACGACAGCCCCCGAACACGTCGCGATCACCTAAAATTCGCCATGGGCAGCCCTACGCTGTTTCACTTCCGATCGATTCATCGATGACTAAGACCGAACCGTTCGATTGACATACTGTTGCATGAAAAATAAACATAGATAGAGATACGAAGACGCGAACACAAAATAGATTGAAAGAAATAGTCGAAGGGTTTGTATAGATTTAAAGAGGAAGAAAAATAAATATTTCTGGATGTGAAGTCTCTCGCCTTCGCTGTTTTAGGTCTGTTTTGAAAGTCAATATCTGAACATTACCTTCTCACACCGCGCGTAACTTAATAACAACTAGCTTAGCTAGAGAGACCATTTTCCATGTTACTCACATATAGGTTCACGGTCACTCTTTTTATTAATGAGCGCGATTCCTCTAAGCGTCTAATGGAACTGTGAGGCCCTAAATCTAAAAAAAAAAAATCCTTAAATCTAAAAAAAACAAATTAACTTTGAAGAGAAACTAAAAAATTCAACGCCACCTAAAAGAAGCACGGAAAGTAAAATGGTTCGGGAACCTACAATACAAGCCCGCCACACTACTTTATCAAAACTTAAAAAAAAGCAGCAGCACACAACAAGGCGAAAATAATAATACCGGACTCGCCGCACGCCGCGCCACCTAACCAACACTCCATCATCATCCATCCCCATCTTTCCTCCAACCCGAAAAAGAAGTTTACTTCGCACCAAAAAATTCTCGACTACTTAATAAAAATCTGAAAAGAACGAAAAAAATTTATATTTCTTTCCGACGGTGACTTCCAAACCCCACCCGCCCGTTTAAACGGCCTACATACTATCTACCCATATTATTGCCTCCATTAGAGATTCTTCTTCTTTGTTTTCCACAGCCACTATAAAAAAGAAAACAAAGAGAAAACAACAGAGAAAAAAAAGAGAAGCGCGCGCGCTAGCAGAGTGAGGCACTACGGCGGAACGTACGTACCAAACTTTTTGTCATCGCTTTAGCTATCTTGGACGCTTCCTCGTGCGATCTGTAGTTTTGTGTCGCAAAAGGGATCGTGCTCAATGCATCAAAAAAAATAATACCCGAAGCTAATAATATATACTCGGGGTTGTCTTCTAGCATAATCAGCTTTGACAAAGATTGTCCCGTCGTTTATATTAAAAAAAAATAAACAGAATAACGGACGACACATTCGGGGTCGCCCATTGAACGACCTCTGCAATGAAACGCATCTCCTATGAACATAATGCCATGCGCGAACGCAAAAATCTTCACCGGGATGCGCTCATGTACAGTAATGAAAAAAAGGACGAATAAGGCGATATATGATCGTCGTTTGCTCGACGACGCGAAATTATTTTTATTCTATCGATCGCTATTACGTTTGTTTCTTTGGTTTTCGTCTTGGTTGATGTCGTCAGTCACAGAGACTCGTTGCTTCGGACGAAATCTCAAAAAATTTACCGGCCCCACCGACGGGAAGTACCGCTACAGTGAGCCCTGTTCCTCTAATTTTTAAATAATTAAAATTATTTTCAAAAATATTTCTTGATAATATTAGCTTTTAAATTTAAATAATTTTTAAATCTAAAATTTGAGAGAAACTTTTAAAAAAACTTACCCGAGACGAAGATTTCGTAAAATAGAACACCACTACGTTTATTCAATATTTATGAAATTAAAAGAAATATATAAATAAATTCACTTATTATTAGATAATTTTCATTTTCGCACTTAAGGTGGGTTCGCGCCTTTAGTTTTTGGCGTGAAAAAACTTTTTTCAGGATAACAAATTTTACTTAAATAATTTTTAAATCTAAAATATTATAAAAGAAACTTTAAAAAAAATTCTCCGAGACGAATATTTCCTAAAATAGAACACCACCACGTAATGCTTTTAATCGTTGCCTTTTTTTCTCATCTTGCCTTCTACCTTAATCCAACATTCTAGGGCTGCCGAAGCGCCTTTCTTAAGAGAGAATTATAAAACACGTCCGCTCTGCACCGCTTTCAAAATAAACTGACTCGCACTTATGGAGGCGACGTCTTTAGTTTGCGGGAAACAATTTTTCAAACAAGCAAACTTGAAAAAACAATAATAAAATTACTGATTAAATGTAATTTTCTTCTCGCGACTTAGGCGGTGGCGCGCCTTTAGTTTTTGGCAGGAAACGACTTTTTTCAATATTTCTGATTTTACTTAATAATTTTTAAATCTAAATTCTAAAGAAACTTTAAAAAAACTTACCTCGCTACAATAGAACACCACGATGTAAACGTTGCTCTTATGCTACTACCAGAGCCTTCTCCCTTCGCCAGCCATCTATGGGCGCCGAAGCTCCTCTTCTCAAATAGAGATTATAAAACACGTCCACCTCCCACCACGTCCAAAATAAACTGACTCACAGTCAGGGCGGCTGCGCGCACTTTAATTTTCTGCGAAACCAATATTTAGAAATTTATAAATCAAATACTACGTTATATATAAATTCACCTTACTATTGAGATCATTTCATTTCGCACTTAGTGGGCACACATTTAGTTTTGGGCGGAAACGACTATTTCAATATTTATGAAATTAAAATAATTATAAATATATAATCTTAATATAAAATAAAGTTTTATTAAAATAAATTTTCATTTCACTTTAATCTTGATACTAGCATTAAGGCCGGAAAAACCAACTTTTTTCAACGGATAACAGATTTTACTTTAATAATTTTTAAATCTAAAACATATAAAAGAAAATTTAAACAGAATACTCTATTTAGAACACCATGACGTAAACGTTGCTCTTTTTTTCTCACCAAGCCTTCTCCTTACCCAGCTATCCTATGGCCGCCGTAGCGCCTTCCTTCAAAGAGATAATTATAAAACACGTCCGCTCACCACCCCGTCCAAAATAAAACTGACTTCACAAGTTCGGCGCCTGCGCCACCTTTCAGTTTCTTTGCTGGAAACGAACTATTCGATACATGTATTATGAAATTAAAAAAAATATCTATATATAAATTCACTGTATTATTGATTAATTTTCATTTTCGCACTGAGAGTGGGCACGACTTAGTTTTTGCGGGGAATGACCTGGCATAAAAATAAAGTGTAACCTTAACTCCCCAATTTTTCTTAAAATCTAAAAAACTTTTTTTAAGGATCATTTTTAAAATTTTTATTTGGTTTACTAACTTCACTGTTACGATTGCATAATATAAGAACACAGGTTTATATACAAGTTTCACACGTAAATCGAAAAGAATCGCCATAAAGTAATAAGAAAAAAACGCCAAGACAAATTATCGGTTAAAAATGTATAAAAAATTGTAGCCCATATATTTCGTATTGTAGACTCGGTTATAAACCAATGTTTGAGCACTTAAAATTAATGAGGTACATATTTTCTTAACGAGGCCTGTGTAATCATAAGAATAAAATAAATAATAAAATGAAGAGGGGACATAAGCAAGAGGGTGTGTGTATCTACTGATACAAATAATAAATAAGTCTTGCGAGGTAAACCAAGAGAATAATTTTCTTATATATTTATAAAATAATATTAAAATGTTATTTTAACAATTTATGATTTTGTGTAAAATAATTGAACAATAACTATTTGAATGAGACGATATAATACACCAAGCATTCAAACAATGTAATCTCGACCAGATATAATCATATTTCCTTGGGACCTTCGCCTTAAAACACCAATTAAAAGTAGATAAAATTAATCCATGTTTAGTAGTATAATTGAATTAAATTTAGTGAGCAAAACATAACTTAAAATTACTTAAAACAAAAAGGTATTAGTGAACGGTGTTTAAAATTAAAGGAATTTTAATTAAATTAAATTTTTTCGGCGTCAGATGAGGAGGGGAATGCAACTAGGTTAAACGAATATCATTCCTGTTATATATATAATTATATATAATTTATACGATATATATATAATATGTATATTATATAGTATATAATATATATAATATATATATATATATATATAATATATATAATATATTATATATACTATAATATATATTATATATTATAAATATATATATCATATATAGTATTATATATATATCTACGATTTACTTATGCATATAATTACGTATTAGGAATAAAAATAATATATTTTGATCGATATAATATATCCTCATATATGATAATTATATTATAATTTGAGTATATATATAGTTATAATATATATATATATATATAATATAAAATATATATATAATATATATATATATTAAAATATATATATATATATTAATATATATATATTAAATAGTATATTATAATAACTATATATATATAATATATATATAAATGTAATTACTATATAGTATATATATATTATATAAATATATATATATATATATAATAAATATATAATAATAAAAGTAATAATATTATACATATTAATAAATATATATATAGTATATAAATTACTATAATATATAATATATATATATATAAACTTACTCCCATATAAATGTAAAAGGTACAACTAGATACATTACGTACTATAATATATATACCGGTATATAGATTATATATATACCTATATAGGTGTCGCTCTGTCTAGAAGATGGATGGAATGTGGAAAACAGAGGAAAGTACATGTTATAGAAGAAGCAGAAGAGCAGAGAAGCAGAGGAGATAAAACTACGAAAAAGTAAGTTTGTAAATCTAGGAGACCTTATGCAGGAAAGGGTCTAAAGATTTCGAAAAGAAAAGATCAAAAAAGCCTGCAAAATGAAAGACCTGATACTTGTTAATAAAATATTTTAAATTTCAAAACATAATTCTAAAATTTCTATTTAGTTTACGAGCACTAGAAAAAAAAATTAAATTTTTGACATTCGAAAAGAAAGCATGCCAAAATTTGTTTTTAATACTAAAATTTATTTCAACTTTTTATTATTTTTGCGTTCAAATGAAACTGTTAGTAGTTATTGACTCCTTTCCTATTCTGTCCTTTTTACGGTACAACAGTTCTTCAACATAATGGTTGTTAGTGGAATAAATGGACGCATTCATAGCAAAAATTATTTTGGAAAAACCCTATATAATTAAAATGACGTATACATCCGACTCCTTCGAGAAGAAATCGAATTAAAATTGCGGATCAAACCTTCTTTAAGGCAACGAAGATCCCATCACAGAAATAATCCAGAGTTATTGAATAAATTTATCAGAAAAAAAACAGAATAAAATAAAAGAAAAAAAAAAGGTATTAGTGAACGGTGTTAAAATTAAAGGAAATTTAAATTAAATTTTAAATTTTTTCGGGTCAGAGAGGGAAGCGGGGAATTGCAAAACTAGGTTCAAAACAATTAAGATAGATGAATAAATCATAACTATAGTATATATATATATATAATAATAATATAATATATATATATATATATATAGTAATATCACTCATAATATACTATATATATATATATATATATATAATATAGAATATATATATATAATATTATCATAATATATATATATATATATATACTATATTTAGTATATATATATTATAATATAATATAATATATAATAGATTATACTTCATATATATAGTAAATTAAGTATATATATATAGTTAATATTATATATAGAACCATAACTATTGTTAATATCATATACTAATAATATACGATATGTATAATATATATTATATAGATATATATACACTAATACCTATATATATAAGCCATAACCCTATGTCTTATGATGAACTAAAATAAATATAGTTATATATATTATATCGATATATTTCAATCTCCATATATATACATATATATACGATATATATATATATATATAATAATATTATATATAGAGCTAATTATAATACCTAAATACAATATGATTAAAATATAATACCCTCGATAAATATATATATATATAATATAATATAATTATATAGTATATAATCTATATATATAATATAATATATAATAATATACTAAGTTAAACATCTATATATAAAATATAATAATATATATAATAATATATAATATATATATTATATATATATAGATTATATATTATATCATATGTATTATTATAATGGTTTAAATTGTCGTAGGAACTGTGAGTGTCGCACTACGAAACCCACGATAACTAAAATATCCATATTTGCGTGAAAAAATCACTCACCACGAATTATTTTGGGAAAAAAATATTTAAAAATATAATAAAAAAAGTAAAAAGATTGCAATAAATATATATTTTTTTCACTTCACACTAAGCGTACAAAAAATAGGCTATGGGCAATTTATTTCCTTTTAAATATGACTTATGTAACTAAAGTTCCTTGTAAAGCATAATTAGGTGAAAATTGGTTTAAAGCCACACCTCATATCTCAAAAACTACAATAGCCTCAGGGAAAAGGAATACATGCTGGAATGCTGGTCCAATTTAGTGCGGAAAATGTTAAAAAAAGAAAAAAATAAAAAAAAAGACATTAAAAAAAAATAATAATCTCAGAAACTACAATAGCTACAACGAAACGGCATGTAACATATATTTTGGAATATGAAAATTTTACATAGGAAAATGTTAAAAAATAAAAAAAAAAAAATTATTGTTAAAATGCTGCGTATAGTAATATAGATTAGAGAGCCATTTTTAGAGACCGTTTATTGGTACTCGGTTAAAATAAATAGACTTGTGTATTAAATTTTTGCTTTTTTTAATAATCTTAAAGAGATACTCCCTAAGGGAAGAGTATACCGCAACGAATAGGCAAGGAGTCGGGGTCTCTCGGGCCTTCCGGGAACTACGGGGTAGGACTAATTCCCCCCCCGGGAGGTCTCCGGGAACCCCGCTGCTTGTATATTAGCGTGTGTGTCGCGGGCCGGTTCCTCCGCTCCTCCTATCGGGCCGTATGCGGGAAACTTGTCCCCCCTGGCATATTCCCCGTCGCGACCGAGCCCAACACGTACATGTTGCCGGGTTAGTACCCTTTAACAAATTAAATTTATATATATACTTCATATATTATATATATATACTATATATATATATATAATCATATATAATATATATATAAACTATATATATATTATATAATATTATAGTATAAATATTATATATATAAAT
>JABUQX010011795.1:0-5000 GCA_015478945.1 Trachelipus rathkii | reverse complement strand
ATTTTGAGTATGTATGTATGTGTATTTATTTATTTATTTATTTATGTATATATGTGCTAATATATTTTTCAATTTTTGTATTTACATTTATTTTATATAAAAGCGCCTGGTAGCTCAGTGGTAGAGCACTCGCCAAATAAAGCGAGGGTCCCAGGATCGCAATATATATATATATATATATATATATATTATATATATATATATATATATATATATATATATATTATATATACTATTATAATATAGTATATATAATAATAAAGTAGTATATATATATTATATATAATAATATATATATTATAATATATATATATATATATATATTTATATATATATATATTATTATATATAGATATATATATATATATATATATATATTATATATTATTATATACTATATAAATTCAGAGGCGACTCCCGCACTCGTGCTACTCCATACTTCAGCACGAGTTAACATTTATAGAAACGATCTATTTTTGCAAATTTCATAATGTTACGATAAAATTCTCTTATTTTTTGGCGAAAGTTGGTTAAATGAAATGAAAATTATATAGCAAAATTAAACGAAAAAGGTGAAAGAATAACCGCTATTAAATAACTTCTTTACCCATTAAAAAATGGCGACAATTCATGCCCAGGTCGAATGGCGGAGACGTTATCTGGTTGAATTTAAAGTGTGACTTTAAAATATTAAAGTTAATTATAAAATCAACTATAGAAAAACGTTAGATTAAGGAAAACGTTGTTAGAAGGAAGCAACTCAAGTATTTTATATGTATATATATATAAATATATATAATATATATAATAATATATATTAAATTAATAAATATATATAATACTATTATTATATATATATATATATAATATATACATATATATTAGTGAGAGAGAGAAGAGAGAGCACGAGTAGGAAAAAAAGTTACAGGAGTTTTCATTGAATATATATTATATATAATAGATATATATATATAAGCGTATATAGATATATATATATAATATATATATATATATATATAATATATATATATATATAATATATATACTATATATATAATATATAATAATATAATAATACATAATATTATTAAAATATATATATATATATATATAATTATATTATATAATTATAATATATATATAATAGGATATATATATATATATAGATATATAATAACTATTAAATAATAATATATATATATATATATGATAATATATAATATAATATATAATATTAATATATATATAATAATATGTAAGTTATATATATTATATAATAATATATAGTATATGATACATATACCTATATAACGACCAAATACTATTACTATATATGCTATATATACTATATGTACTATACTAATATATACTATATTACTCAATATATATGAGATTTATATATATATATTTATATATATATACTCACTATATATATACATAACTATATATACATTGAATACAATAGTTATATATAGCCAAAGTATATATATTAGATATATATTAGGGTACTATATATATATATATATCATATTATTTATATATATTATATATATATATACTATATATAATTATATAATATATAAATATAGATTAAAGTATATATATATATATATATATATATATTATATATTTATATTATTATATACCTATATATTTATATATAGTATATTTATCTATATTATATATAATATATATATATATATATATATATATATATATATATATATATATATTGTGGGGTTTTCGTAGTTTTCTTTCTTGTTCTTCCACATCAAAGGTGGTTGTTGATGCTTTTTGAAAGTCTTTCGTAATGGTTTTGCTTACGTTGAAAGACCTAAAGACATAGCTACTTGGCTAGTTGTTTCGCCACTGAAGCCAACTCTTTTACCTTATAGGAAGCTCTGGCTTACGCCTCCCTCTGTTCCAGACTAAGCACCAATAGTAAATAAAATTAGCCATACCTTCTTTATCTTATCTTTATGAGGAGAAGAGTTAAAACAACTTTTTTTTATTGGATTTTTTATTATTTATCAAAAATGTACATTATAATATATACAAAACTTTTTCTGCAAATGGCAATAGTAGTATAAAGTTTTTACAATGAAATATATGTACTAAAACCTTGTTGCAATTCTTGTTTGCGGAACGAAACATATATTTTAGGCGCAAAAAAAAAAAAAGCCAGAAATCGATGACAATTTTTTTTTATGCATATAAAACAAATAATATTTAAAAGATTTTACATACTATGATACAAAATATGATATAAAATATTTACGTAATATGATATAAAATATTATGTTACAATATGTCACAATGAAAATCATATATAATAAAGATTTTAAACATAATTTTATGTAAAACATAAAAATGAATATACCAAATTACAAAGTTACAGCATAATTTCATTTTCTTTCATTTCTTTTAAAGACTTCTTTTTTATATTAAACTTAATTATTTCAAATTATTTGGATCACTATATATATTATATATATATATACTATACTATATATATATATAATATATATATAAAATATAGTATTATATTATATATATATATATATATATATATAATATATATATAATGATTATATAATTGATATATATATTATATACAAGTATAAGATTATATATATTATATATATTATAGTACTAATATATTAATATATTAATGGTGTATGATAACCTCCTTCATATAGATATATATAGTAGTAATAATATATAAATAATAGTACGTAATATATATATATTAATAGCTGGTTGAATTTGGCTGGGATAAACCAAACATGGTCAAACTTGGTGTCCTTGGCTCCCTGAGTGGACCATGGAAAAAGTCATTTTGCAGGTTTACTCAATGTCTAGGGGCCCAACTTTTAGTTTTTTTAAAAGGTTTTGACATCGTATTGTGTTAGCTATTTATAAGTTATGAAATTTTATTGCTTTGTTCTTCAAAATTTGGGTTTTACTCACTAATGGGAGAGCTATTTCTGTCTGCATATTCAGATAATCCAGGACTATTCGCACGTTTAGATTAAGATCCTGTGGGTTGCAGTGTAATTTCTATTATTGCAAGACGTATCATGCATGAGCAACAAGGCATAAAGACAGGCATTCACAATATTCGGTTATCCACAACCACTTGTCGAAAATCCAGCTACCACTGGCTGAGGATTGTTTTATAGAGACACCTATAAGTTCCATCAAGGAGTTCAAACAAAGATGCAAGTTGTACTCCATCTAAGCAAAGTTAGTGCAACAGAAGTTAAAGGGCATTGTCCAGACCAAGAGAATTGAAAGGTGTTGTATAGGGAAAGTGAGAGACTAAAGTGAATCGTAATGATTTGAGAAATATTCAAGAAATAGAACCAATCTTCTCTAACATATTCAAGATAAAATGAAACATTTTCTCGTCTCTTCGGACATTAGCGCGGTGCAAGTGTACCGCCACGGCTAGGGAAGGCGGGAGAAGGAGTTCATAATGTATAGTTGAACTGTGAATCAATGTCAATGTCCCAATTGAGAAAAGAAAATCCTCTGTATTGGAATGTTTGCCAATATTTGGCTTGAATCAAAACAGCTTCAAGACCGCCCTGATAATATGGAAAAGTGGACAAGGATAAGAACATAGAAAAACATTGAAACTTCGAGGAAAGGAAAAGGAAACGATTGACATTTGAAAGTTAAGATGAGACCCAAAGATACGCAAAAATGTGTACGTTCAGTTGAATTATCAGGCAGTGAGAGTGATGTGCTAAGAAGAATCATTTCCTTAGAATCAGAAGAAATGGAAGAATGTCACCCTCAAAATAGAAACCAGTATCCTGAATTGTGTAAAGCATTAGAGAGGACAAATGTGAGCAATAGAGATGCATGTCTCATAGTTAATGCTGCCCTCAAAAGGACCTCGGACTTCTGTCACCAAAAACGTTGTTGATCCAAGTAAGTTACAACGCCAAAGAAAATACTGGAGAGACAAACAGTCAGAGGAGCATTTGCTTCAACACAGAGGTATGGTCTGCATTGGTTTCGATGGGAAAAATAGATGAAACACTTTTCGATACTGGAGGTGTGCGTTAGAAAAGTTAGAGAAGAAACATTTACGTGCTAGTGTCATTTCCAGATGCAGGTTACATCGATCCCGTTAGTCCTAACTCAGGAAGATCTCAAGCGAGATGTATTTAATGAAATTTTGGGTATTATTGAACGAACAAGTTCTACAGAGACTTTAAGAGCAGTATTTGCGATGGAACTCCTGTGAATACGGGTTAACAAGAATTGAATAATCACACTGTTGGAGTTTCATCTTAAAAGGCCACTTCAATGGCTCATATGCATGTTTCATTTAATGAACTGCCACTCAGGAAGTTATTTAGTGTTGTTGATGGAAGACAACTGGCCCATCGTCACATGAAGGACCTATAACCAAACTGCTCTCATTTGAACCTCAGACCAAACCCATCATTAATTTTCTACCAATTCCAGGCTCTGTAGTTGATGTTCCTGAAACAGTTACGAAAGATCTAAGTTCTGACCAGCTGTATTTACTAAAAATCTGTTTTATTAATTCAGCAAGGGGTACAAAATGCAGATCAAAATAATATGCGGTATTTGAAAACTGCACAGCCGGGTGCCTTAAGCCATGCAAGGTGGCTAACTAAGCTAACAGACTGCTTTCGATTGTACGTTTCAACAGAATCCGCATCTGATGATCTGAGGCGTTTGGTACGATTCGTACTGAACCTCTATGCCCCCATATGGTTCTATATCCGCCTCCCATCCCTTCTGTCAAGATGGTGCAAAGAATTTTTACTTTATTGTATCACAGTATCAAAAACTTTCTCCTTAGGCATTAGAAACAATCATTGTCTCCAGTTGGCTTCCTAAAAACTCCTATATCTTTTGTCATTCAGAAAAACTTTGTTGCTTAGCTGGTGTTTGGCAGATGAACGGGAACAATTAAGAAAGATTTTCATGTCAACATAAAATTCTTTCAAGCAAGA
>JABUQX010011794.1:60000-70068 GCA_015478945.1 Trachelipus rathkii | reverse complement strand
TATATATATATATATATATATATATATATATATATATATATAATACTATATATATATATATATATATATATATATATATATATATATATATATATATATATATATATATATATATATTATATATAATATTATTATATATAATATTATATTATATATATATATATTATATATATATATATATATATAATTTATATATATATATATATATTATATTATTATATATATATATAATATATATATATGTAATATATATATATATATTATATATAATATATAATTTAATATATATAATATATATATATATATATATATGTATATATATATCATATATATATAATATATATATATATATATATATATATCTATATTATATATTATAATATATATATATATTTATATATTACTTACACAACACAACACACACACACAATACTCACATACTAGATACATACATACACCACAACACAGATACACTCACACTTACGCTTACACACACACACACTCACACACAGATACCACCATCTACAACCCAGCCATAGACACTTCATACACACTTACACTACCCATAGATACACTTGCAACTTACGCTTACACCACACACACCCACCTCACTCTGCCATAGACACTTATACACACTTCCACTCACCATAGACACTTACACTCAACCATAACACTTACCACTTACCATTAGCACACTTACACTTACAACCCACATCACACACTATGGACACTATACGCATAACCTCGCCATATACACTTTCACTAGCCCATATACACTACAACTCACACACAGATACACTACACTTTGATACCTCAGCTTTTTGAGGCCTCAACTTTGATTGGCTCAAGATGCCTCAGCTTTTGATGGTTCATCTTTGATGACTCATCTTTGATTACGTCATCTTTTTGGGACACCACCTATATTGAATGATTCACTTTGAATGAAGTCATTGTCGGTCATCTTGATGTTCATCTTGAGACTCAGATTTATTTGATTGTTCATCTTTGATGGTCCCCAACCCCTAGCCTAGAATAGCCTTAATATTGGTGTCTACCCCTAGGTTATAAGGTAGGAGGATTCGATGGTATATACCAAGCTGCTAGGATGCCATCCTGTATGGAGTTAACTTTTTTCTAGCGCCTACCGATCATAAATAACACTAATATTGAAGCCTACCCCTATGTTATAAGGTATGAGGAGTCGATTGGTGTGTATTATAAGTTGCTAGGACCCTTCCTTTTTTTTCTAGCTTTTTCTAGCCTACCTGCCCTACATCATAGAACAACGCTAATATTGATGTCTTACCTTAGGCCATAAGCGGACCACCAGGATGCAGCATGAGCCCTCCGCGCAAAGACAGACCCCGCACCCGCATTTGCGCCCAACCGCGTTCCCGCCCGCCGCAGTGAGCCCGCAGGCGCAATATTTCCGCGTTACCGCCAGGCCCGCGGCGCGCGCGCAGGGCGCAATATTCCTGCGGAAATGAAAAATATATATATACTAGAGTCATTCATTGACTTTTATCATACTTAAACATTTTTAATTTTAAAAACATTTTTGCGATTTCTGAAAACTGAAACTCAATATGGAAATATTATTATCATTTAACACATATTTCATAGTTCTGATAGTGAAGTTGATAAATCAAATATAATATTTCTTTTTTCAATGTACTAATGATTGAAAATTTGATCATTTCATACTTCTGGAACATTTTAACATTACTCACTTAAAACAGTAAAACAGTAAATCAATCCCTCAATTGCCTAGCAACCAGAGGGAATAGAAGCTTGTTTACTGTTTTACTGATTTACTTGCTTTAACTCATATATATTTATTACATTATTTTTTCTTTTATAGTTTTTACTTAATACTTTAATTTATTAAATTTTTTTAAAAATTGTATGTAAGAAGAAAAAAACCAGAGTGCTGATATATAAATTTATTTTACTAGAATTGTACGAAATTTTATTAAAACATATACTTTACAGAACTTAAAACAGTAAAAATCAGTAAATCAAAGGAGGTGTTACCTAGCAACAAAGGTATTAGTAGGCTTTTGTTTACTACTTTATGCTTTAACTCTTATGTTTTACTGCTTAACTTTCTGCTTTACTCTTTCTGCTTTACTGCTTTTAACTCATATATTTAGTAACATTACATACCTTAAAGCAGTAAATCAGTAAATCAATAACGTTGTTGCCTAGCAACAAAGGGATTAGTAGGCTTTTGTTTTACTGCTTTAACTCGTATGTTTTACTGCTTTACTGCTTTAACTCATTTGTTTTACTGCTTTAACTCATATATTTATTAACATTACATACCTTAAAGCAGTAAATCAGTAAATCAATAACGTTGTTGCCTAGCAACACAAAGGGATTAGAAGGCTTTTGTTTTTACTTGCTTACGCTTTAATCTCGGTATGTTTTACTGCTTTAATGCTTTAACTCATTTGTTTTACTGCTTTAACTCATATATTTATTAACATTGTTTTCTTTTATTTTGTTTTAATACTTTTTAATTATTTTTATTTTTATTATTAATTTTTTTATTATTTTTATTATTATTTTTATTTTATTATTATTTTTATTATTTAATACTATTTGTTATTTACTTCATGCTATTTATTATTATTTAACACACACACACCACCAAACACACACAACCACACACACACACACACACACCCACCACACACACTCGCACCCGTTTTAAACATATTCAAATAAGTTCTTTATGTAATGAACATAACGTATAATTTATTTTAAAACATTTTTATGTTTTTAATTAAACACGTACATATTTATATTACTCATTCAATATAACTAAAATTATTTCAAAGTTTCCTTAAACTTCTATAATAAATCATCCTATCTGTTGAACAAAGAATTTAAATTATTAACTGAAACTTTTCCTTTTATAAATTTTATAACTATCATGTTTTAAAATAATTTCACTAAAATTTTATGAAATTTATTAAATATTTATGTACCATAAAGCAATAAAATCCAGTAAGCGCAAGTCCCTAGCAGCCCTCTACACCAAGCTATGCCACGTTTTGTTCTATTGACTTACTGCTTTACATCATTCTTAGCCATGTAATAAGTATAAAAAATAACAAAATAAGTTCTTTTCTGCTAACATAAACATGTATTTTATTAAAAATCATTCTGGTTTTTATTTTAAAAATAACATTATTCACTTACATTTATATTATTCGGCTCAATGGTTAACTAAAATATTTTTCAAATTTTTTTAAATTATTTTCGGATTTCTTTATTATATTATTACATCTATGTACATTTTGACAATCCAACACAAGAAAACACAACAACCCGCCACTCCTTACAGATATGAAACTGACCTCTCTCTGTGAAAATTGTGTTGAAATAACTACTTTAGGGCTAAATTTAGGATAAGCCTTTTTTGTACCCCGGGGCGATATAGGCCTAATACCAGGTCAAAAATATATTTCCAAAACTGACCTCCTTTCTGCAAAATGGGTGTTGAAATACTACGTTTAGGCCTAAATTTAGGATAAGCCTTAATACCAGGTCAAAAAGTAATTCCAGTAAAGACAAGAATTGAGAAATCAATGTTATTATTATAAAACTATATTTTCAAAAACTGAAACTTGCTGGATCGGTAAGATCCTTTAAGCAGATAAGAAGGAAATATTTTCCTTTCTTGTGATGTGGACGGAATAATCCTTATCTCTATATGACCTCGTATGTGTGATTTGGTCGAGAATATATTTTATCGCTTTTTGCCTTTTAGGTATGTAAAAACATGTTTTTTCATATCCTGAGCCTTACCTGTGATTGGATGAAAATTAACTTTGTTCTTTAAACTTACATTCGAGCAGGTGTGTTTTATATCTTTTTAGACCCAAACTTCATTTTTAAAATCATTTAGTCGTTTTAGCTTTGTTAAGGCGGTGCACAAGTTCTCTAATTTGTATTAAAAGTGTTTTATTTTTACTAAGTGTATATCATATTTATAATAAATACTTACATTGAGAAATAATTATTAATTTCACTAGAATAGATAATAATTAATTCACTAGATTTATAGTAGATCACGTGAAGCCCAACGCAAGAGCGCCCGCAAGCGCGACCCGGTGCGGAACTGTAGAAAAACAGGTTGTTTTATTTATCCTAAAGTTGTAATTCCTTAAGGGAAATAGAACAAATAGTCCGGATGTGACGCTGGCCATGTTCCTCTTTGTGAAATGCCTTTAAGATCTTATTACTTAAAGGAATGTAAAACAAGTTTTATATGCCTTAAAGCTACACCTACATAGAACGTACAGTTAATGTATAGAAGTTATTCCATACCCTCCCTTTTCAAGGTATGTCTTTACGATTTTAATCTTCTCTATGTATAAGTTATGAAAAAGTTGTTTATTCTAAAATATTATTACATAATTACTATATTACTATATTAGTTAAATACACAATGAGTGTACATGCATAATAAACTTCCCCTCCATGTACAAACCGTAATTTCTCTGTATGACCTTCCAGTATTGGTATCATATTATTATACTCAAAATTACATCGAAAGTATGTAAGTTCATAAACCTCTTCTTATATCAGCTGTTGTATATGCATTCGTAACCATCGAGAATATCTCACCTGGTTTGTATAAACACAGATATACCAGGATTTTAAATAAATTAACGCGCTTGAACACATGTTATAAGGTTCGTAAATATACCTTGATCCAGTACACAAACTTAATATTATACATACTGAATGGGACGGTGTACAAAAGATATCATCCTCTAGGATGTATATCCTACCACTTTGAAATACAACGCTCCATATTTTCGCACCGCGTAGTAATATTACGCCGGCGGGTTCATGCGTCGGTTCCGCACCGGTTCGCGCTTGCGGGCCGCTCTTGCGTGGGCTTCACGTGATCTACTATAAATCTAGTGAATTAATTATTTTATTTAATTTCTAGTGAAATTAATAATTATTTCTCAATGTTAAGATTTATTATAAAATATGATATACACTTAGTAAAAATTAAACACTTTTAATACAAATTAGATAACCTTTTGCACCGCTTAACAGCTAAAACGACTATGATTTTAAAAATGAGTTGGGTCTAAAAGATAATAAACACACCTGCTCAAATACAATGTTTTAAGATAATATTCATCCAATCACAGGTAAGGCTCAGGATATGAAAAAAACCAAAAACATACCTAAAAAGGCAAAAAGCGATAAAATAATTCTTGACCAATCACATACGAGGTCATAAAGAGATAAGGATTACTCCGTACACTCACAAGAAAGGTAAACATTTCCTGCTTACCTGCTTAAAGGATCTTACCGATCCAGCATGTTTCAGTTGAAATATTATTTATAAAATAATAACATTGAATTCTCAATTCTTGTCCTATACTGGATTACTTTGACCTGGGTCATTAGGCTATATTCCTAAATTAGGCTAACGTAGTTATTTTCAACACATTTTACAGAAAGAGGTCAGTTTGGAAATATATTTTGACCTTGGTATTAGGCTAGATCCACCGGGGTTACAAAAAAAGCTTATCTAAAATTAGGCCTAAAAGTAAGTTGGAGCCAGGTGGACAACTGGGTCAGTTTTTGTATCGTAAGGTGCGGGGTTTGTGTGTTTTCTCGTGTTGGATTGTCAATGTACATTAGATGATAATAATAATAATAATATCAGGGAAATCCGAATTATTTAAAAACTTTGAAATATTTTTAGTTAAACATTGAACCTGTCATTAAATGTAAGTGAATATTGTTATTTTTAAATAAAAACCTAGAATGATTTTAATAAAATACATGTTATGTTAGGAGAGAGAAGAACTTTTTTGTTATTTTTAATACTTATTACAGGCTAAAGATTGATTGTTAAAGCAGAAAGTCAATAAGAACAATTGTCAGCTGATCCGACGGGCGCGCTCGGCCGTTTCCAAGTACTCAAATTTCCTGTTCTCTGATTGGTTAACACTTTGACTGCCATGTCGCACATATACGTGCGATCGTGATGTTTCATTTGCGGCCTCGTCGCACATATTTGTGCGACACAGTGACTTCGTTTGAGGCCTCGTCACACAAATCTGTGAGACAATACATGCAATTATATATGCTCAAAAGATAGCGTGGCCGCTGAGGAAACTTTTGGTATAAGTCTCGTGGCCGTCAGTGTGTTACAGTTCTAGTTTTACCTTACGTTTAGTTTTCATATGAAAATGGAATATATAATATATATATATATATATATATATATATATATCTATTATATATAATATATATATTATATATATAATATATATTATATATATTTGTATATATAATATAATATATATATATTATATTATATCATTAAAGCATATGAATCCATGTACCGGCACGTGGAGCCTATAAAGGTGGATGGTACACCTTTTTTTATTTATTTATTTTTAAATATTTGTATTTTTTATTATTTTACCTCTGAAATATTTATAAGTTTGCGTATTTTAGCTCTGAAATATAAAAAAACATTAGGAAATAGATGTCACACATGTATGTGCGACAGGGTCTGTCGCACATATATGTGCGACATGTCGCACATATAGGTGCGACATGGACCAATGTCGCACATATATGAGAGACATGCTGCTGGTTGAAATTAAAAAAAAAAAAAACAATAAAATTAAAATATGAATCTGTAAATACTTTGTACCTTTACGAATTTAGCTACCAATATGATTTCATTAATCATAACCTATATAAAAATGCAAAAATCTTAACGTGCCTCCGGAGAAGTTTTACCGATTTACCCGTGGCAGGCAATGTGTTAAGGTACGTAAAATATATGTTTTTAATAAAATTTCATAAAATTTTAGTAAAAATTATTTTAAAATAGATGGATAGTTATAACGTTTATACACGAATATTCTCAACAGTAAATAAATTAGATTTTTTTATTACACAAGGAAAAATTATAGTCCATTTGTTCACAAATTAGAAGTTTCTAGAGAAACTTTAAATTAATATTTGTGATATAAATGAATGAGTAATATAAATGTACGTGTTTAATTAAAACATAAAATGTTTTAATAAATTATACGTATGTTCATACAAAAGAACTTATTTGATATGTTTTTAAACAGGGTGCGTGTGTGTGTGTTTGTGTGTGATGTGTGTGTAAGTGTGTGTGTGTTAAATAATACAATAGACATGAAGTAAATAACACAAAGTATAATAATAAAAATTAATAGTAAAAAAAAATAATATAATAAAAATAAATAAATAATAATAATAAAAAAATAATAAAAAATAATATAAAAATAAATAAATAAAAATAAAATAAAATGTAGTTTTTAAACAAAATTAAAAAGAAAAAAAAATCACTGATAATAATTATATTAATGAAGAATAAAGGCCGATAATAAAAAACCAAAATGAATAGAAAACATTAAAAGAAAACAATATAAAGCAGATAAAAACATTCGAGTTAAAAAGAACAAAAAAAGAATAAAGCCAGTCTGTAAAATCAAATAGCCTACTAATCCCTTTAGTTGCTAGACAACCATCTTCTAATGATTTACTGATCATAAACATAAGTGTTTAACGGTAATGCTCAAATGTTAATAATATATGAGTTAAAAAAAATAGAGAAAAAAAAAACAAAATGAGTTTAAAGCAGTTACAGCATGTATAAACATACGAGAGTTAAAAGCCCCCAAAGCTAAGCACGGTCCTAAAAACCCCAACAAGCCTAACTGAACATACACTACCCTTGTCTGCTTAGGCAACAAACGTTATTGATTTACTGATTTACTTGTAAACCCTCATGTAAAAGATCAATCCGATTCAAAAAACTTAAATATATGAGTTAAACGCAGCTCAACCAATAACCCATGAGACGTATAAAGCAGCCTTCTTCTAAAGCAGTAAAACATACGAGTTAAGAGCAGGTAATACTGCAGAGCTTAAAAACAGAAACGGCCTACTATTCTCCCTTTGTAGCTAAAGAGGTAACACCTCTATTGATGTTATACCTGTCTTTAACTGTTTTTAAGGCAGTATAAAGTATCCCTCATGTATTATCTAATAATGCATCTCCCGTCGCTCCCTTGAGTAAAAAAATGTTTATATTTAATCAGACACTCTGTTTTTTTTTCTTTTCTTACAAAAATTTTTTTTTTAAAGATTATAATCACTTAAAATTAAAAAGTATTTAAACAAGTAAAAAAAACAATATAAACCAAAGAACAAATACTAATGGTTACCTAACATATGACAGATAATAAAAGCAGATTTAAAAATCAGTAAAACAGTAAAAAACAAAGCCAACTTTCTATTCCCCTGTCTGCTAGGCCAATTGGAGCTATTGATTTACTGTTTTACTCGTTTTAAGTTATAGCGTAAAATGTAATAATAGTGTTTATCATAAAACAAGATGTATATCAAAGTAGAATATCATAGAATAATTGATTTCGCGAAAACAGAAATTTTTTCCTTAACAGTTTACATTGATATCACATACATGAAACATATGTGTTCTAAAAATAATAATACGGTCTGCTAATGAGTTCCCCACAGTTCCTCTTAAGGAACGCAAAAAACCTGTTTTTAATAAAGAATGTTTAAGTATGAAATAAAAAAGAATGGACTCATAGTATATATATATATATATTCGTTCGCGCAGGAATATTGCACCTGGCGGCACCCGCGCTGCGGGGTGGATACGGGACCCAGAAAATCATTGTTGCCTGCGGGCGGCTTACGCGGCCAAATATTGCGCCTGCCCTCAGGATAGCGCACGCGGCGGGAGCGAAACGCACGGTTGTGATTAGCCCGCAATTCCTGCGGAGTGCCGTCAGCCGCCTGTCTTGCTGCGAAGAAGTGGATCATACGCCTTGCTCCTTGTTTGGTCCGCTTATTGGAGCCTATTCATGGTAAGAACATCATATTAGGAGTTGTTCATGAATGTAGGGCAGCGAATAGAGCCTAGATAAAGGTAGAAAATGGACTAAAACATTAATATAGTAGGAAAAGGAATACATCCCCTACAACCTCCTAATCAATATTTACACCAAATCGACTCTTCCATATCCTAATATAACATAAGGGTAGGCTTCAATATTAGTGTTATTCTATGATCCAGGAGAAGGTAGCGCTAGAAAAAGTCTACACTATTCCATACTTTTCAGGATGCCATCTCGTTAAGCACATGTAAGTAATACACCCCAATCGAACCCTCCTCCTAACCTTCCATAAACCTTAAGGGGTAGGCCCAACCAACTCATTTCAGGCATTCTAGGCTCAGGGGTATGGGAACCAACAAAATGAAACAATCCAATAAATCTGGAGTCATCTAAAGATGGAACCGACACAGGAATGAACATTCAATCAAAGGGATGAATCATCAATATATGGTGGTGTCTAATAGATGACGTTCACTAAATGATGCAGTCATCAAAGATGAACCATCAAAGCTGAGCATCAAAATTGGAGCACATTCAAAGGTTTTGAAGGCCTCAAGCCTATCGAGATTTGTTAGTGGAAAGTGTAATCTGTGTGTGAGTGTAAGTGTATATATGCTAGTGTAAGTGTCTTTTATGGCGAGTGTAAGTGCGTATAAGTGTGCATAGGTGTATGTATTGTAAGTTGTAATGTATGTCTATGGGTTAAGTGTAAGTGTCTATGGTTGAGTGTAAGTGTCTATTGGTGAGTGTAGTGTGTATAAGATGTCTTATTGGCAAGAGTGTGGTGGGAAATGATGTTGTTGATGTTAAGCGCTTAATGTGCAAGGTGGTATCCTAACTGAGTAAGTGTAAAGTGTTGTTATGGTGTTGCTATGGCTGCGGTGTAAGAATGTTTGTATCTTGTGTGAGTGTGTGTGTGTGTTGTAAGCGTAAGTTGTGAGGTATCTGTGTGCAGACGTGAGTGTAAGATACTGTATGTATCTAGGTATGTGTGTATGTGCCTATGTAGACCCTGTAAGTGAATATATATATATATAAATCAAATAATTATATATATAATATATATATATATTAAATATAAATATTATATATATTATATATATATATATAT
>JABUQX010011794.1:0-55000 GCA_015478945.1 Trachelipus rathkii | reverse complement strand
TAATAACGAAATAATAAATAAACACTAAATAATAATAATAATAATGAAATAATCATTTGTTAATTTACATTTAAAAAATGTCTATAATTGACTAGAAATATATATTATTGAACAAAACCAATTACCTAAAATAAAATCCCAATTTAAAAATTCAGTAATTATATATATAATAATCAATAATAAATAATATAACATACCATTGCATAATATTATATATAATATTATATAGTATAATATAATATAATACATTAAGTACCGCCTATATATATATACTCACTATATAGTATAATAATATATATATAATATCATATATATATATATATATATATATATATATATTATATAATATATATATATATGCAAATTAACGTAATTAATAGAAATGCCCAACAATAAAAGAAAATTACTCAAATTCGTTAGGCTTTTCTTTTATCGAAAATTTTCCCCCTATAAACGGAGTCATCTTATAAATTATATTATATATATAGTATATATATATATATACCCATAATATACATAATATAATATATATAATAATAAGAGGTCGATTGCTAAGAAGAAGATCAATATATAAAAAAAATAATACCTCCGATCCAAAATATATATATAAATAAATATATATATATATATATATATTTTAAAATAAGAAAATTACTCGGAAATTATAGGTTATTTATCAAAAATATAAATAAAATAAAAAGAAAATACTCGAAATTCGTTGCTTTTTACTTATCAAAAATTTCCCCTATAAACGGAGTCATCATCTTTTATATATATATATATATATATATATATATTATATATATATATTAATATAATATACTACAATAATATTATATATAATTATATATATATATAAGTATTATATTATATATTATACTATACCTATTATTATTATATAATATATATATATATATTATATATATATATATACTAAAAGTATATATATAATATACTATATACAGATATATATATATATATTACACCTATCATAATCAATATAATATATATATATATATATAATATAATATATATAAGAATAACATAATAATATATAATATAATAATATATCATATTAATAATATATACTATAAGGTACTATATAATATATAATAAAAATAATAATATATAACCTGAATATATTTATATTATAATATATATATATATATATATAATTATATATATATAGTATTATATATATATATATATATATATATATAGTTATTACCCGTATAATATTATTATATACTATAATATAACTAATATAGTAGTAAATAATATATATATAGTATATATTATAATAATATACTATAATATAATATATATAAATATAATTATATATAATATATGTAATAAATATATTATATACTATATATATATCGATCTTGAATTATATATATATATATATAGCCTCTATATATTATATATATATATATATTATTTAATAAATAATAGCTAAAAAAAGTTATAACCTATATATATTATATATATATACGGCATAATATACGATCTATAGTATACTACTATACTGAATATATAATAATAATAAATTAACTATATACTATATATATATATATTAAAATATATAATATAAATCGCTATATATATATATATAATAGTATATATATATATGTATATATATATTATATTATAGATATATTATAGAAATAGTGATGCAGAAGATGTCATTTTTTCTTGCATAACATCATTATGCAGATGGTATGTTTTGCACTACCTAACCATCTGCGGATGCGCTTGATATGATATATATAAATAGTACTCCTATAACTATATATACTCATAGCTATATATATACTATATATATTAAGTAGTATTAATATATATATATTATAGTATAATATTACCCAAAATAGAAGTATATGATATATATATGGGCCTAATTATTATTTTGAGTTTTTAGTCACATTTCTACTAATATTAATTGTTACCAGGGTGCGGTGTTTAGGGAGAGTGGTTAACCAACTGAATGACATTTGCCCACAAGGCGATAAAGCTAAAGCTGTCCCGACGTATGCACGAGGACTGCCAAATAAAATGTCCACGAAAAAAAAATAATTAACGGAAAAAAATACAGAGGGTCTCTCACACTAATAACATACAGCTGCTATTATCCTACTTAATATCTAGACAATTCAAACGTCTTTTGAGCGCCATAACAATTTAAGAGAAGAAACATATGAAAAAGACGCTTAAATTATTGGTGTTAGCTATTCTATAATTAGTATTTCTTCTAACGGAAATCGAGCTACTCAACAGAATTGGGAGAAGTCGATATCCCCTCAAAGCCATGGAAAAAAACCACACTCAGATCTAAAGACAGATGTTCGACCCCACACAATAGGTAATTGGTAAATTTATCTGCTATGTCACCATAGAACAGAATGTTCAGGGGGAAAAAGAAAAACAAAGTTTCGTAAAAAGGTTTATTTCAAAAGGGGAACTGAAACAAGGCAAGCCTTACAGTTAGTGACTGATAAACTTATAAACAAAGGGATCCAAAAGTTCCGTGATAATAATCAGGTATAATAAACGATGACTGTTAACGAAAAGGGACAAAGAGATCTAATAAGATCTAATATGATTTAGGTACGGTGAACGAAGATAATCGGAGAATTCCAGTATGCAACTTCTATTGACACATAAATGTCAATACTATAGTTGGAACAAGGTATGTATAGTTTGTAATAATGAAGGATGCAACAAAAGAACCGTATAATACTAATCTTTGAAAATTGTCTGGATCCAGTTCTTTCACTTATGATCTGAATTGCTACTATTATCTGCAGTTCCGTTTCTGCTTAGTAATAATCAAGATGGATGATAATCTCAACACGGGAATAGTGTATTCTGTAATATATATTATATTCTGACACCAAAATGGTGTATTCTGCAATATATATTATATCATGACACCAGAATTGTGTATTCTGTAATATATATTTTAGCCCGACACTGAAACCTGGAATGTAACTTAGCAAGCACATTACATTCCATGTTTCGTTAACCAACAACAAAAAGGCAGAATAAAATATTAATTAAACCAAAAGCCTTCTGCCTCCTTATTTCCCCCAACTCTTCATTTACCCTCACATTCTTCATTAACTCATCATACTTCTGATCATTCACCTGAATATCCCTTGCATACACACACAATCCATCCTCTCTTTGGTCATCTACATTCACTACAGAATACCTACTACCTAACACATCACCAACATGAATTCCTCTTCTTCTTCTTCCTCTTTTCACATTGGGTTTCACTTGCACACATACTGGGATTATCCATATCTAGGATACTATCAAATACATGAGCTACTCTTTTAACTCTATACTTTGCATCATAACCATCTACCATAAACATTCCATTTTTATCAAATTCAATACCAATGTTCTCATTCCATCCAACTTTCACTTTCACAACCTTTTCAATTTCCAAAGGAATACTCTCAAGAGCAAACACCTCAACATATTTTACCATCTTCATTCTCACATCACCTGCCTCATTTATGTATATCTGGCATTTTCCATCCTTACCAATCATTTGCTCTAGCATCATATTCTCAGGATATATTACCATTCTATTCTCTTTCAAAAATCTATATCCTAACAATACACTCTTACAAATGAATAACATAGAAATCACTTTCTTCCATCTTCATATCACCAATCTTAACACAGTCCCTAAATTTTGTAATAACTGGCACTAATATATTTCCAATACCTTTTAACTTTCCATTTACAGCTCCTTCCTGATCATTTGTCACAGTCATCCTTTCATATACCTTATTATATACTACATTCACCATACACCCTGTAACAATTAAAGCTCTTACTCTAATTCCTCCACAATCAATTTTAATACTTAAACATTGATTTAGATGACTTCCCCAGATTACATCTATACTTGCAAAACCTTCTCTAACATTCATAACTTGTACCCCAGTCACATTTGAGGGTTCACAGTCTTGAACCCTCCTCCTAATTAGTTTGCCCCATTTGCATTTCCTACAACTGTCCAATTTACATTTTCGGAATTTATATCTCTACCTATCTCTATATTACTAATATTATTAACCCTTGGTAAATTGACCGGACTATTGTTGGTACTCTGGGCAACTTGACTCATATCCCCTGGCCTCCTTACACTCTAACACATTCCTGCCACATGCCCTATTTTCCCACGCTGGGTACATGTACTTCTTGGGGCTCTACACATTCTAGAAAAATGACCATCTTGGCCACCATTACCACATACAGTCTTCATCATCTTTATCATCTTTACACCTTGGGGACAATCCCGCACCCAGTGATCGGGTCTACCACACTGCCTGAAGACTGTTGATTAGTACAACTATTAGCCAAATGTCCCACCTGTCCACAACTAAAGCATGCACCACTTGCCCATCTACATTCAGATCTCATGTGCCCACTTTTCCCACATCTGAAACAGGCTATCTCTTGATTTTGAACATTAGCAACCGCATCCGCTCTACCGACATTTGTCAGATTAAATCTACCATTCTAAGCTTTTTCTCTAACATTGCTATTCATTCTTCTATTTGGATTACCATTACTCCCATTTCCTGACCCTCACCATAGAAATCCTCTAAAAATTTTGCCATCTTTTCATAAGGGTTAGCGCTAAGAACATCTCTATAAGATTTATATTGGGCTGGTGGCCCCTTATTTTCTGATCTTTCACTAAATACATCTATTCTTTCATTCTCAATTCTCTCATTCACATCAAAATCTCTATCTTCTACAATCTCGAACATGTCTTCCCATCTCAACCTTTCACAAGCCCATCTCATTTTCTCTTTTCTTCTAGCATTGATAAACTGATTTATTTGTCTGAATAGTTTCCAAAAACTTTTTCATTAGTTTCTTGTTTTCATTCACATCATCATCCCCAAATTTCTTTCTTGCTAATGTCTCCAGTCTATGTGCATAGGTATATATCTAACCTCTTATTCTTATGCATTCTTGCCTTATCAAAATCATTCACCCCTCTATATTTTACTCCTACTTTCACTCTTCTAACCTGATCTAAAATTCTCTGTTTCACCACTTCATACTTAGGTTCACCCACACTCACAACCACATTGTGAAAATCAAGCATTCGACCTTCCAAGCTCTCGCCCAACTCCTTCACCCAAAATCCCCTATTTTCACTAAATTTCTCCTTACAATAGCTTTCATACTCTCTGAAAAAAATCAGTCACATCCTTTGTTCCATACACCTTAAATTTATTTATCTTGAGTATATCTCTAATCAGAATACTTCTTTTCAACTTATAGTCCGAATCAATTGATTGGTTATCTAAGTCATTCCCTTCATTCCCACTCTCCCCCTCATTTGAACTTGAATACAATGAGTCAATACTCTTACTGTTCTTTAAATCCATTCTCCTCTCATGCCTTCTGTTTCTAGATGTTTTCTTTTTCTTTTTATCTGGTTTCACCCTCATCTCATCCTCTGTTACATCAAAACCAACTTCATTTTTATCGCCCTTTACAATAAGAGTAGAAGTAACTTTCTTCCTAGTACCTGTCGCTCCATCTACACTTGCAAACTTACTATTCATCAACTTCTCAAATTTTGAAGCCATTTTCTCTTCCATTCGCTTTTCCATTTCTTGCATACGATCTGACATGTCTCTCAATTTATCAATCAGCTCCTCATTCTCCTTTTCTTTCTTCCTTAAGGCCTCCTGCAATCTTTCAACCTCCAATCGCAACTCCTCATTAGTAGCCACCACTTCACTTTCCCTTTGCAAGCCCCCCGTTCTTCGCCACAAATATATAGTGGATTTGTTTAAATCTAGGCTACAATTTGGTACTTTTTTTGTGGGGTGGCTAGCTGGGAAATGAAGGAGTAAACAAAAAATAACAATCACACTAGTCCAAGTTTATTAATTGAAATCAATAAATCAAAAACAGTATAGAAAGAAAAACACTGTAGACCGAAACAGAAAACAAAAATAATTTATCTATATATAAATATATAAAAATAATATAAAATCAAAATAAAAATAATAATATATAACCTGAACAGAACAAACAAGACGCTAATAATAAAAAAAATCCAAAAAAATGCAAGCAATTTTAAAAAACGTATACACCACTCAAATTCTTTAGCAAAATCAATAGTGATAAAATAAGAGCATATATCATAAATGTAAAGAAATTGAATAATCAAATGTACAGATAAATACATCTAAACAAAACAAATATAATCAGACCACAGAACCCATTTTACTCTATATATTATATAAGCAAAGTACAAATAAACAATACAATACGTACTGGTCATCAAAATGCAATCTTTACAAATCCTGTTACAAACCTTTAACAATTCAAAATGATACGCTCCACAATTTCAATCGGGAATATCACACACTACGTTCTTAATTTTTAAGGTGCACCTTTTTCTTTATTTTTAAATCTATCTTAGAGGTACCCCACTTCAGGATTGTTTTCTCTTCTTGAGTTAAAATCCAGCCACAAAAAAAATTGCAAAATAGAAAAACAAAAAATCCTAGCCCTCAATTAAGCAATAAAAAAAATATAAGCCAAATATAATAAACATAAACATAGATAACTATATAAGTAAAGAAAAGAAATTAATACATAATTAGTTACAAAAAAAAAAACATAACATCTTAACACAATTAATAGTTATAAATAAAAACCCAAAAGGAAAAAAATTTAAGTTATATAACTTAATACCAGGACAGGAATCAGCGTCCAGTTTTCTTAGGAGAATATGCAGAATACCAAGACAACACAAACAGCAGTCACAATTAATGATAGAAAAATGGAAAGGATACAAACAAAATGAACTGAAGAAAAACATTAAAACCACCCAAATAACGATTAAAAAAAATTTAATAATAATAATAATAATAATTATAATAATAATAATAATAATAATAATAATAATAATAATAATAATAATAATAATAATAATAATAAAGCAATCATAACAGGTGTAAGCATAAAAAGAAATTACCTCATAAAATAATCAGAAATAAAAATACATAATTATGACTTCAATAGCTTACATTATTTAACTTGAATGAATTTTCGGCCAGGCCCCCATCTGATACCACAAATAACATAAGGTTTTTGCCACTCTGATGATAGTAACGTCTTAAAAACAAAGATTATAAATGGATCTGATGGATCCTGATCACTTGCACCAATAATATGCTGACTTACCAAACCTTATATGATCAAGATGAAAGTATCTCAGTGCGAGGGGTTCGTTTTTAGCATAAGGCCAAACAATAAGAATATTACTAGAGCAATCAAAATAAATATAGCTTTGAATAAAATTGACACAACACTATATGTACAATTATTTATTAAAATAAAAAATAAATAATAAATAAATATCTTTCAAAAATATCTTACAACAAATAATACTATTTATAAGAAGGACCTAATATTATGACCCCGATATTTTATGAGATATTGCTAAGTCATAAAACAAGAAAGGCATAATAAAAAAAAAAAAAAAAAAAAAAATTACAGTTAAAATATTCCAATATACTAAATAATGATTTACTTTTAATTAAAATCTAAACGCATTGAATATTATATCCACTGTCTTGCAAAATATTGCTATTTTACGAGAACCGAGCATATAATGGACAATACCAACAAAAATAAAAAAAAAATACCAAGCACAAATATTGTTAAATAAATTATTAAATACTTTATATATATATATATATATATATATATACGCATATATATTTATAGAATAAAAGAAAAAAAAAATATATATATATATATATATATATATATATATATATATATATATATATATATATATATATATATATATATATATATATATATATATATATATATATATATTTTACCACAAATAAAACAACCAGTAACTGTAAGATCTGATCCTAAATTCCCCTCAGTTAATAAAATAAATTATTACCTGAAGATAATTTAGCAAAAGATTTGTTAACACTAAATACTCAAATATTAAAATGAATGTAACAAACAATATTTATTTTAAAATAAATAAATATTAAAATATTCAAGATATTTAAACTTTCAAAAATATTATCAATATAAATTAAAATATTACTTTTAAGAAAAATGTATGCCAAATGCAAAATATTTTATATAACACCAAAAATGATAAAAATAATAGTTTCAACATCAACATTTGCAGGTAAGCACAAGACACTTCAATCTATCTTAAATAAAATTTATTATATATACAGAATATCTCTAAAATTATCGCAAGATTATAATAAATAAATAACCATATTATTTTACCACAAAAAACAATTTAAAATAAATAAATACGATCATAAAACATTAAAACATTTCACAAAATTTTATCACAGGTAATTTTAGACAAGACACAGGTAACACTACTAATCGAGCAGACGATACATAAACATAACTGTAAATATATACAGCAGACGCTAAAACGATATGTTGCCACATATGACTAACAACACATGTAAGCTCCAATAGATCAAAGGACAAAGTCGCTCTTAAACTAAAAACATGCCTTTATATATGAAGGCAATCACACTTAGATACAAACTTGACCAATAAAAATACTTTCAATCAGCAGCAATAAATATGTATACACCTTTCATCCAAAAACTGCAGGTAACATATGTTCTTCTATTTACAACACAAAGGCGGGGTCAATCTGTCAATTTTATCACATATAACCAACAACACATGTAAGCTCCAATAGATCAAAGGACAAAGTCGCTCTTAAACTAAAAATATGCCGTTACATACGAAGGCAATCGCACTTAGATACAAACGACTAATAAAAATACTTTCAATCAGCAGCAATAAATATGTATACACCTTTCGTCCTAAAACTGCAGGTAACATATGTTCTTCTATTTACAACACAAAGGCGGGGTCAATCGGTCAATATTTATTTACATAAAATAAAAAAAACAAAAAACTCTAAACTCAGACCAAAATACAACCTCAAAATCAAAATTGTGCTTCACACCTTTCCTTAAAATAATTAAATTTAAAAACGCATAAGATTCTTATGACAACGAAAAACCATTATAAAATAAACCTTATTATTTTATGTTTTCATTTATTTTAAAATATATTTTGCGAAAAATTTACAAAAAAAAAAAATCGGTGCATTAGTACTGATAATAATAATAATAATAATAATAATAATAATAATAATAATAATAATAATAATAATAATAATAATAATAATGTTTTCTCTATGTCTCTTACATAGGGATGGGCCGGATAGTGAATTAGCTGGATAGCCAGATACTGGATATTCGGCTGGAAGTTAAAACCGGATACTGAATATCAGGCAGTCTGTTATATATATATATATATATATATATATATATATATATATATATATATATATATATATATATATATATATATATATATATATATATATATATATATAAAGAGGTGGGCATTCCAGAATTGTGGAATTGGCGTATTGCGATAATTAAAAAGGGTTAAGAATGCCTATATCGATGCACCAATTATTATAGCTCCCTGTAACAGTTGTTGTTGTAGGGCCTCAACCCTTTTCCCATTTTTAGTATATTTTAATATATTTCATGTATTTTCAGCTTGACTGGCCTAGGTTAGTTCCCAGTAGGGAAAGGTAAAACACTTGAAAGAATAGTATTAAAGCCTTTTGTGTTATATGTAGATTAAAATATTATTTAATCCTTAGAGGCTTATCATAGTGACCTTTTGGTTTGCTATATTATGGGATTTTGGGAGAAGTTCTAAGAGGTTTACCTAAATTAGGAATTCATCATGAAAAGGCCTAGGTTTGATAGCCTGTTTAGAAATTATCAGCATTTAAATACTTACCAAATAAAGAAGTTCCAGTTGAAGTAATATAATGGGAGATTTTGATAAAGAAGTTTTATTTTTGTATAAATTTAAATATTTTAAGTAAAATATGCATGAAGTTATGTCTAATAGCATTTTTTATATAGCTAATGGGAGTTTGTTATTATAAGTAATTAGGACCAACAGAGTCATTCAGCCGTGGTTGCCAGTCTAGCAACGTTCCAAAATTTACAAAGTTTAAAACTTTATAACACCATCAGCGATTTTTGTTGCTATGTAGGCATTTAATTGTTTATTTTTGTCAAAGCATTTGCTATCCACATCGTTTCATTTGAAATTAAAAGTTAAATAAATTAAGGATATTCTATAGAATAGTTTGAATACCGATTTAGGTTTGATATTTTTGGATAAGAGAATAATCGTTATGTTAATAATGTATTTCAGATCGTTTATACAGAGTGTTGGATTCTGCTTTGCTGAAAATGACATGTCACTGTTCTAGAGCATTCTACAACCAACCAATGTTCGAACAAACTACAAAATTCTAGTTGGAGGATTTTTCAGTCGAGAAGACAGAGCTGATAGAGAGAGCGTGTTGATAAGACCTTATAGAGAACTTGTGAAAAATACATAAAGTTGCTTTTAGAAACCATATGTTTAATATTGCTTGATTATCGAACCTCGTTAATATTTTAGAGATCATTAGAATCCCTTGTTATTTTGTTACTTTAGAAAAGATATTTAAACTGAACTTGTAAAATTGTTTATTTATAGATAAATTAAACTACTTCGTCAACTGGTTTATATTATTAGTGTTTATTTAAATGAAGTTAGCAAATTATATAGTTGAATATTTGTTGAGCATCATTGTTATATAAACTCGATTAGAAAACTTATATATTGCGATTAATAATTTATAAACTACAGTTATTGGACTTTGTAAATAATAGATTTAAATACGTTAATAGAAAGTGTAAATATATTGATAACAACTTGGAATATATTGTTTATTAAATAGTTTATTTATGTGGTCTTTAATTCTGGTAACTGAGTTCAATTGAATTTTGAATTGAAAATTAATTACAGCCTTAAGTCAAATAAATGAAACAGAAAATTGACGTAATAAAATTTCAACTTTTAGTTGAAACTTAAACTTGCATCTTTGGATTGGAAAATATCTACATTTTGCATTATGGTTCTTTACATTTAACATCATAAAGAATTATTTCAGATCTTCTACATGAAATAAATTAGTTTATAGTATGGTTTAACTCGTGTTTTGTAAACGAAGGTTTCAGTTTGTTACAAATTTGAACACTAGCAACGATATAGATTTTGAGGGAGTTAAGAAATAGTAACTTTGACAACTAATCGATATAATTTAAAACAATAAGTAGTAAATAAAAGAATAAATTTAATAACTGTTTCAGTTGAAACCATTTCGTATATATGCATATAAATAGAATAAGGCTGAATATGTGGTAAAGATTAAAGACAAAAAGGATAGTAAAACAAATCGAATATTTATTATAAATAAAAAGTAGAATAAAGCGGAAAGAATAAAATAAATAAAAATTTATTTGAGAATACTATGATTTAATAATGAGTGGAGTATTGAGAAATAAAATAAATTGTAAAAAATAAGCGAACTAGTGTAAAGGTAAATAAAACGAAAAGAATATATTTTGCTTAATAAAAATAATAAGAGATAAGAATTAAAAAAGGGAACGAAAATAAAAAATAAGACAACAACAAATTTATTAAGAACACAATGCAATGTACGAACTTTCAAGCAAATTTATTATTTATTAAATATCTTATTTATTATACATATATTTTATTATTTATTTATAAAACATTTTTAACATATCTGAAGTAGTTCAGCATCAGGTTAAGCCACTATACATAGTCGCTACTATAGAAATTTGGCGCCGTAACCATTTCTAACTGAGCTAATTTCTTATATCATTACTGAACTGGGATACACATGAAAATTTTTAGAGTTTCCTTCTTGTTTATATATATATATATATATATATATATATATATATATATATATATATATATATTATATATATATATATATAGTAGTATATATATATATATATATATATATATATATATATATATATATATATATATATATATATATATATATTGGGGGTGTGGGGGCCACACATCCTTTTTGTATTTAATATAGCACCTTTTATGGTTAGCCATCTTGTTCATCATTTCGATAAGATAATACCTTTTAAGGTTTTGACCGCCCCTTTGAAGAATTGTTTAGTAGACCATGTTTTGATAACTTAGTGGTACATGTTAAGGTTTAACCGTCCATCGCAATAAATTAAAGTACCATTTAAGGTTAATAACTCCGCATATTAAGTATAGGACCTTTTAGGGTTTTACTTGTACGATCTTTTTGATAAGTTTAAGTACCTGTTAAAGTTTAAATTGTCCGTTCTTTTGACAAGTTATAGTGTGTTTTGAGGTTTTGCTTAAGTACTTGTTGACAAATTATAGTACTTGTTAAGGTTTTGCCATCCATTCCTTTCTGATAACTTATAGTACCTGTTATGGTTTTACTTGTGCAGCCTTTTTGATAATTAGTAGTTCTTTTTGAGTTTGAGAAATATGGCGCAAGGGGGTGTACGAGTGATTAGAAACGTGGGAGATAAGAGAAGAGGGAGTGGAGGAGCGAATTTAACAGAGGAAACAAATTTGGAGACAAACCAAATGTGTAAGTTATCATTGGACGAAAGAAGAATAACGTTTTGTAAATTTTTTCAAAGGAAGGGACATTCAGAAGCAATATGTTATAAGAAAAATGGTTTTTGTTTTCGATGTGGCAAAGCTGGACATAAGAGATTGTAGAATTTGAGTTGAAAATGTTAAGAACAAGAGCAAATTACAGTAAGAACACTAGAGGAAAAGGAAAAACATTGTTATGTTTGTTAGAAACCAGTTCACCACGGGGGAATTTGCAAGTACAGAATTTATGATGAACAGCAGATGAGAACGAGTTGCACCTATTGTAAAAATCATGGTCATTTAGTAAACAATTGTTTTTGGAAGTGGAGATGTTGTTTTTATTGTGGAAAACAGAGTCATCAGATCAAAGAGTGCAGAACAAGAATAAAAGAACAACAACCACTAAATAAGATCAAGGAAGAACAGAAACATAGCGGGAGTGTTAGAGAGAAAAACCAGGACACACGTACGATGTTTGAAGGTGTACAAGTAGAGATGATAGAAAAAGAAAGAAACATATATTGTTTGTACTGCAATTAAGATCATGAAATGAAAGATTGTGTAGAATTTAAAGATATGTTCGAGGCATTGATTGATTTTAGGAAGTTTGTAGAAAATAAAGATCTAATTACGAATTTTGGAGGGTCAGTGGAGAACGATGAAATAGTTTAAAAAGGTTCTAGATGGTTTCAAGGATTTGGATTTAAGTCAGGGAGAGCAAGATGAGAAAAGAAAACTACGATAAAACAACAAGAGATAAAAAACAACAGCAAAGATGGAGGGTTAATTAAAATTAAGAAAAATAAGATTAATAAAAAAGTTCAACCTTAACAACAATACAAAATAACATCAGACTTATTAGTCGTTTCTGATGTTCTATGAATATGAACTATGGAATTAGTGAAAATAGCGACCCATTGGTTGAAAGGGAAGAAATGAAGAATTCGCAAGATTTAACGACAACCAAAGAAGAAATAAATAACAACAGTGAAATGGAAAAAGACGAAGTTACTCCGAAATCTTTAGTCACTTATAAGTGATAGTGAGTTTAACGTTAAGTCAAAAAATTTGGAAACCATGGTTTTAGATGAAAAAGTGATTGACGAATCCTCAAACGGAAATTTAAAGAAAGAAAAGTTTGTTTCAAAAGAAATACCTTTACCAGTGGGTGATACTGATACAAGTGGGAAGATTGTGAAAATTTTAGAATGTTATTGTTGTGGTGAATCACATCTGATGAAGGATTGTGAACATTTAAATATTGGGAACAAAAAGGGGGAATTTTACCTTGTTGGTCTGAGATAGAGCAGGCTAAGTGTGAAGAAGAGGCGGAATTAATGCAAAGTAAATTAGTTGAAGTAGTTGAAGATAAAAAGGACAAAATAGATAGATGTCTCTATTGTTTGAGTCAAGATCATTTAATCAGACAGTGTGGAAAATGGCAGGCTTGGTTGGAATTTCAAGAGAATCAAAAGATAATCATGACACCTGAGCCAGAAGAAAACCAGTTTAAAGTTGAACAAAGAGGAAATTTAAACGTGTCAATTTGTAAAAGTGAAGATAGCGAAAATTTTGTTGACGCATGTGAGAATATCGAGTCATTACGTCATAATTTGGAGGATCAGGGAAGAAGGAAATTATTACAAAATGCAAATGTTGGATTGGATTGGAAGAACAGTACAAAGTTGGAAGAAGAAGCAGAAGAATTACAATCAGATAATGAGATTCAAAGATGTAAACCTTCACAATATGATGTTTTTGAAAAAGAAGGAAAGGTGCAAAAAAAAAAAAGGGGGAGTTTTCTGTTTAAGAATTTTAGTAGTGTACCATTTGGACAAGATGGTAAACTGCACAATGAATCAGGAGCTAGTATATTTGGAAAAATGGAAGAAGATGCAGTCGCTTGACTAGTGGTATGAAATGTTATACATTTCATTTCAAGGAACATGGGAGAAAATTTGAGAAGACTTTGGAGGGATTGAGAAGATGGAAACCTGCATTAAGTACAACCTTTTATTCACCATTTGACTTCAGAACCTGTAAGTAGAGCTTAAAGGGGGAGGTGTTGTATGGCCTCGACCCTTCTGTCTTCTAAATTAGTGAGTATTTCCCATTTTAATACCATAAAATGGGGCAATTTGGAACGGGTTTTAGCTTCAATTAAAAATTTTTTTATGTTGCAGTGATATAAAATGCTTAGTAAGTAATTAAAAATACGGATGAAACATTGTAGTATATTTACATGCAATTTATGTGTTCTTTCTGCTGTTTATATATTCAAAGGAGAGTCGTCATAACTGTTGTAAGGTGACAAAACTTCAATGGGGGTTACTTGGAACACCCATTCTAAGTTTCTCAGGGAGGCCATTTCAAGTTAAATTCTTGACAGTAAGTACTTAAATTGGTTATATCATATTGTGTTCCCATCTTACAACACCTAAGGTTGCAGCAAGGTGCACCTTTAGGTCCTCCCTCTGTCCACATCGTATAAAAGGTGCATTTGTCTCCTGGAGGGTTTTTATATACAACAAATGGAGGCAGAAGGGTGCCATCAGGTGACACACACAAAATTACAGTTACACACGACTTGGTGTAATTTGCAACACAATTTGCAACACAATCTGGGTATTTGATCCCCCTTAGGTACAGGTATTTCTTCAGTCCAGGGTTATCAGCCAAGTTGGTTTCGTTGTAATTGAATAGGCCTATTTTTTTTGCTCCCAATCGTAAAGACATGCTTCCATTCCTTATACAGTAGCTTCAAGAGCCTGCACCAACTGCCGATTAATATAATCAGGATAAGTTCTCGTTTCTTTTTGTTTAATATATGATCATCTTGAAATTTTGATAAATATGGTACTTAATATTTTCTTTAGTTAAGTAATTATTTTTAAACTAAATTTTAATTTTTTTAACAGGTAAATTTAATGATCACTTTCTTAAATCTATTAAATAGTCTGAAAAAAGCAAAATAATTAGTAGAAAAATGCATTTTAAAACAGTGGGGGCAACTTGGAATGCCCATTCCAAGTAGCCCCACTGTTAAAAAAAATTTCATAACTTAAAAATCGTAAAAAATTTTTTATCAATTATGTCAAAAAAATACCTTATATGACCGTTATGATACATGCCAAATTTGGGGGGCGGGTATTCCTGACTGGAAATATGGGGTAACATTTTTCAGGGGTTTGAAAATTAGTAGAAAATGAAAAAATACACATTTGCATGTTAAAACAGGATATTAAAGGTTTGTGTTTTACATTCATATACAGTCTTAAAGAACATCATTTCACGAGCAAAATGAGCCTACAACCACCTTTCTACTCCAAATAGTTTGGGAAGTATCAACAAAAATGTAAACATTGGTCAAAAGTGTTCCAAGTTTGACAGTGTTCTAAGTATCCCCGTTTTACGGTATGTTTTAATATATTTCATGTATTTTCAGCTTGACTGACCTAGGTTAGTTCGCAGTAGGGAAAGGTAAAACACTTGAAAGAATAGTATTAAAGCCTTTTGTGTTATATGTAGATTAAAATATTATTTAATCCTTAGAGGCTTATCATAGTGACCTTTTGGTTTGCTATATTATGGGAGATTTTGGGAGAGGTTCTAAGTGTTTACCTAAATTAGGAACTCGTCAAGAAAAGGCCTAGTTCTGTTAGCATGTTTAAAAATCATCATCATTTAAATACTTACCAAATAAAGATGTTCCAGTTTAAATAATATAATGAGAGTTTTGATAAATCAGTATTGTTTTTGTATAAAATTAAATATTTTAAGTAAAATATGCATGAAGTTATGTCTAATAGCATTTTTTATATAGCTAATGGGAGTTTGTTATTATAAGTAATTAGGACCAACAGAGTCATTCAGCCGTGGTTGCCAGTCTAGCAACATTCCAAAATTTACAAAGTTTAAAACTTTATAACACCATCAGCGATAGGTTCGAATTCTATTTTTGTTGCTATGTAGGCATTTGTTTATTTTTGTCGAAGCATTTGCTACCCACATCGTTTCATTTGAAATTAAAAGTTAAATAAATTAAGGACATTCTATAGAATAGTTTGATATTTTTGGATAAGAGAATAATCGTTATGTTAATTATGTATTTCAGATCGTTTATACAGAGTGTTGGATTCTGCGTTGCTGAAAATGACATGTCACTGTTCTAGAGCATTCTACAACCAACCAACATACGAACAAACTACAAAATTTCAGTGGGAGGATTTTTCAGTCGAGAAGACAGAGCTGATAGAGAGAGCGTGTTGATAAGACCTTATAGAGAACTTGTAAAAAAGATATAGAGTTCGCTTTTAGAAACCATATGTTTAATATTGCTTGATTATTGAACCTCGTTAATATTTTAGAGATCATTAGAATCCTTTGTTATTTTGTTACTTTAGAAAAGATATTTAAACTAAACTTGTAAAATTGTTTAGTTATAGATAAATTAAACTACTTCGTGAACTGGTTTATATTATTCGTGTTTATTTAAAAGAAGTTAGCAAATTATATAGTTGAATATTTGTTGAGCATTATTGTTATGTAAACTCGATTAAAAAACTTATATATTGCGATTAATAATTTATAAACTACAGTTATTGGACTTTGTAAATAATAGATTTAAATACGTTAAGAGAAAGTAAATATCCTGATAACAACTTGGAATATATTGTTTATTAAATAGTTTATTTATGTGGTCTTTAATTCTGGTAACTGAGTTCAGTTGAATTTTGAATTGAAAATAAGTCAAATAAATAAAACAGAAAATTGACTTAATAAAATTTCAACTTTTAGTTGAAACTTAAACTTACATCTTTTGACTAAGTTAACATTTAAGTTACATACTAAGTTGGAAATTGTTACATCTCAGCTTTGAGTTTTCAACTTTACTTGATTGGAAAATATCTACATTTTGCATTATGGTTGTTTACATTTAACATCATAAAGAATTATTTCAGATCTTCTACATGAAATAAATTAGTTTATAGTATGGTTTAACTCGTGTTTTGTAAACAAAGGTTTCAGTTTAAGTTACAAATTTGAACACGAGCAACGATATAGATTTTGAGTGAGTTAAGAAATAGTAACTTTGACAACTAATCGATATAATTTAAAACAATAAGTAGTGAATAAAAGAATAAATTTAATAACTGTTTCAGTTGAAACTATTTCGTATATACGCATATAAATAGAATAAGGCTGAATATGTGGTAAAGATTAAAGACAAAAAGGAAAATAAAACAAATTGAATATTTATTATAAATAAAAAGTAGAATAAAGCGGAAAGAATAAAATAAATATAAATTTAATACGATTTATTATAAAATAGCAAGTCCAATTATTATTATTTAAAGAAATTTAAGGGCAAGCAGGTCAAAGTAACACATAGCTGACCATAAACGAAACGAGATAGTCTGTAACGAAATAATACCAACAAACCTGAAAGTTAAATAAAGAATTTAGAACAGAGAAATAAATAAAATTCATGCACATTAATTAAAGTAAGAATAAATGAAATAGAATAAAATTGAGAATACTATGATTTAATAATGAGTGGAGTATTGAGAAATAAAATAAATTGTAAAAAATAAGCGAACTAGTGTAAAGGTAAATAAATGAAAAGACTATATTTTGCTTAATAAAATAATAAGAATAAAAATAGGAAATAAGAGATAAGAATTAAAAAAGGGTTCGAAAATAAAAAATAAGGCCACAACAAATTTATTAAGAACACAAAGCAATGTACGAGCTTTCAAGCAAATTTATTATTTATTAAATATCTTATTTATTATACATATAATTTATTATTTATTTATAAAACATTTTTAACATATCTGTAGTAGTTTTGCATCAGGTTAAACCATTATACGTTAGTCGCTACTACACCGCAATTATAGGACTACCAAAAAAAATTGTGGAATTTCAGTGGAATGCCAAAATTTATTGTCCACAAATTTTTACACGTTGGCCATCTTTGTTCGTCTCTTAGCAACACCGAAAAATTGGTATTTTTTTTGCAATGAATCATGTTTTAAACAAGTTTCTTTTATTTCTGATGTAACATTTATAAATATTACAAATGATATTGAGTGTTACTATTAATCAACCAATTCTCAATATCAATAAAATTTAGTTCTCGATTGTCTTATAAAGTTATAATCGATATTGACTATTTATTCGTAGCACCACTTTTTCTTAATAGCAGACGTATATTTATTTCCAACATTGCATTTTATCAAGTTTTGTGCCCTGACATTTGCTCTTATTTTTATATTTTATCACTGAAGGCTGGTAACATTTAGAGAATAAATTCCAGTGTTTTTTATCTTAAATTTCTGTGAATGTGCGTATATATAGTGGTAAATAATACAATGCTTAAACACGATAAAATATGCAGTGGTAATTACTATTTAGTTATTACAAAACTTAAACGTGAGAATAAAATTGTGGTGGTAAAAATTGCATAAACATGTGTTTTGGTAGCTTAATTCTATTATAAATATCATATTTTTTACCATATATTTTAACATTAGATAAATACCTTAGGTTCAAGAGAACTTAATGCTAAAGCTATATGTAAATTCTAAATAGGGCTGTGGAGCCTCAAGGTTTTGGGTGGAGCTGGATTTTTTTTTTTGGTGGATCCTAAGTCCAATTGTTTTGAAGGTTGAGCTGGAGTAGATTTTTTTTTCCGAGGGTGAAGCCGGAACCGGAGCAGACATAAAAGGGGCAGCTCTGGCTCCGGTAATCACAAATATCTCTACCTTACAACAAAGAAAATTCAAGCAGGGAGGTTGACTGCAGGAAAGTTTTAAGCAGAATTAAAGCATCTAATTAATGCTTTTGAAAATAGAGATTTTAGCAAATGATTAAATATTTAACAATCAACAATTTTTTATTCTTTTTCTTTTATACAAATTTTCTTAAGCTTAAGTTATAATGAATATAATTTATGAAACGTGTCACCACCAAATTTCAGATAAAATGTATTGTACAGTAGATATAAATGATGAATAAAATAATATAACATTGGTACCCAACATCGAAAGTCTAAACAAGTGTATATATAAATATTGTATACATATACCAGATAGTATATATATATATATATATATATATATATATATATATATATATATATATATATATATATATATATATATATATAATTTTTCAAATTATTTGGAATATTTCCCCAAACAAGGAAGAACATACTAGGGAAGTAATTATCCAGTTATCCGGCCAGATAACAATGATATCCAACCAGATACTGGATAGTCAAAAATCTTGTGGCCAGATACTGATAGTTGCCCGATATCCGGCCATCTCTATTCTTACAAGTGAAGCTTGGAACAAACATATTAAACATCATTAGTATTATTACTATTACATATCATACAAAAATTAAAATAAATTGTCATTGTTACTTATATATATATATATATATACACATATATATATATATATATATATATATATATATATATATATATATATATATATATATATATATATATATATATATATATATATATATATATATATATATATTTTTTTATGGTATGTATGATGACGTTAATCATATCGGCATATTTTTCTCAATCGTCATTGTCAATTTTTGCCGATTATTTGAACAAATATTAAGAATTTTGGATAATATTAAAACTCAATAAGAATAATATATATATATATATATATATATATATATATATATATATATATATATATATATATATATATATATATATATATATATATATATATATATATATATATATATATATATATATATATATATATATATATATATATAACCCATTTTGCTAATGGTATGTATGACATTCCAGTTCCTAATGGCTCGCCTTTCTGTTCTACATTCATATCCACACTCATAATCCAGGCAACACCTTAGAGACACCACCTTTTATCCACATATCATATACACATACTTATATCCACACCCCTCTTCTAGACAATATCTTACAGACATCCCTATCCCTTATATCCCTCCCTATGTGTGGAGGAAAAAAATTGCCCACATTGTATTTCCTGCCTGTCGTAGAAGGAGACTAAGGGACGGTGGTAGTTAGGTTGGCTGCCCACTACCACTTATCTTTTGCCAGGAATGCTAATGCATGCCTCGGAGAAGGTTGTGATCGCCGTAAGAGGCCTTCTATCTTTCGGGGGAAATGTATGAATCGTATGGGTACATGGAATGTCAGAGGAATAAATGTTGAGAAGAGGAGAGAGGTGATGGATGTATTTAGAAAGGGCAAATTTGATTTGCTTACTGTGACTGAAACAAAGATGAAAGGAAACGGTGAAAATGAGTGGTTTGGTGTGAAATGTGTTGGTGTGGAAAAGGATGAAAGGGGAATAGAAGGATTTGCAATTCTGATGAGTGACTTGTGGTAGAGAGCTATGGTAGAGTTTGTGTGTGTGAGTACTGGAATTCTAAAGGTTAAATTTAAGTGTGAATAGGTCAAAATTTGTGTGGTTATGACATATGGTCCATCTGAGGGTAATGTTGAAGAGAGTGCGATTTTTTGGGATAATTTGAATGATTTTTTGGATGGGGTGAGTAGGAGATTTAGTTCATTTGCTACATATCTGCCCACCCAAGGATTTTTTTTTTACAGTTGTCACCACCACTCACGGGTAGAGCCCTATTCAAGAAGGGGGTGTAGTACCGCAAATTAGGCATATGAGCACAGACGCAGGCTTTAAAGTGAGGAAATTAAATTCAATGGGAAATACAGAAGATGGAAGAGAATTCCACAGAACAGAGGTGGTGGGAAAAAAGGAAGCACCACAGCGTACTAGCCAGGAGTTACCAATGTCAACACAAAACTCGTGCGCAGATACAGCACCCCTTGTGCCACAAGGGCGTCGTAAAGGTGGTGGTACGCGAGTGATAAGTTTCTCAAGCACCTGCCGCTGCGGTACCTATAGGATAGAGATAAAGCACCAACATCGCGCCACAAAGATAGAGGGTCAAGTGAACTGGAAAGTACAGAACAGTTTATAAGCCTTTTGGCCTTTGACTCGACCCTATATTTGGTAGAATCCAGAGCCCCCCCAAGATATGAGAGTAGTACTCCATACATGAGCGGATGAGACCCTTGTATAGCTGGAGCAACTGATAAGAGGAAAAAAAGTTTCGCAGTCTAAACAGAACTCCCAGTTTCATTGAGGCCGCCCTAGCAACCGTTGTGATGTGAGGTTTCCAAGACATTTTTTTGTTTGTTAAGGCCAAGGATGTTTATATTGTCAACAAGAGAGACGAGAGAACCGTCGAAAGAGATAGGAAAGTTAGGTGTTTTGGAAAAAGCGATTTGTATAAGTTGGGTTTTTAAAGAATTTAATTTAACAAGGTTGAGACGACCCCATTCGGAAAATCTATCCAGATCAGCGAGAATAGAATCGTTAAGACTAAGGCGAGAGGAATTCAAGAAGTAAAAGAGGGAGCAGAATCGATATGATTTGATGATGAAGGGTCGAGTCATCGGCACATGAGTGGATAGAGTTAGAGGTGCAGGTGAAAAGATCATTAATGAAAAGTAGGAATATAGTAGGAGATAAGACAGAACCCTGAGGAACACCACTATTGAAAGAAGAAGAAGAAAAAGTCGCCCCATCAACAACAGCCGACATTGAACGATTTGAAAGAAAGCTAGACATAAGTAAGCAAAGAGAAGGAGTAAACCCAAAGGATGTTAGCTTGGAGAGCAGTGACGCATGCCATACTCGGTCAAAGGCTTTGTATATGTCAAGCGCCACCACGCAAGTCTTCCCGTAATTCCTGAGCGAAAAACCATAAATCGGTTAGATAGGAAAGTATATCGCCAGTAGACCTCAAACGCCGAAAGCCGTACTGGCGATCGGAATGAGTTTCCAGATGATCTAAGAAGTGAGAGTTGAGAAGGGTTTCAAAGATCTTGGATAAAATGCAAGTGAGAGCTATAGGGCGATATTTAGAATTATCAGAGCAGCTTCCTTTTTTCGGAATAGGTTGGACATGTCGAGCTTCCAACACTGAGGGAAATTACTAGTGTTGAGACGTAGAGAGTATAGTTGATCGAGGGGTGGGTTTAGCACGGAAGCATACTTCCTCAAAACTTGGGGAGGAATGCCATCCTGGCCACCCGCCTTCCTAACATTCATAGATTTCAGGGGCCCATGCACCCGATCAAATGTAATCACAGGCAAAGGCATAGGACACCTGAGAGGAGAAGGAGTAGGAAGAGGAATGCCAGAATCGTCCAGGGTTCAGTTAGAGGAAAATAGGAGGCTGAAGAGATTGGCCTTTTCAGTTGGAGAATTAGCAACAGGATCATCAGATCGAATAAGAGGAGGAAAGGCAGATTTACAGGAGTTGCTAGAGATGTTTTTGGCAAGAGGCCAGAAAGATTTGTCAGTAGGAGAACCAAGGAAAGCCCGCTTTGCTCGTCGAAGAGTATCCATGCAACGATTTCTAGCTGAATGAAAATTAGCGAGAGTGATAGGATAAACGAGAATTTTTCCACCTCTGATACGCACTGTTTCTAGCCTGAATGGCCAGAGAACAAGCACAATCGAACCATGGATTATGAGGAGAGAAAGATTAAGTTGCAGAAAGAATTAACCTGCTCATCCCATCAACGATTACAGCTCCCTCCTTATCTTTTAAATCTTTATACATCCATCATTATTCCTTACTGAGGTAGCCAATTTGTTATCATCTGCAAACTTGGAAACCTTACATTTAAGTCCCTGGTCTAAATATTTTATACATATATGAGGAACAGCCACTAGACCTAAGAAATCATTACGGATCATAAACATGTCTCCTCATTTCCATTAATAAATACTTTTCATTTTCATTGATTAACTATTATTATTATTATTATTATTATTATTATTATTATTATTATTATTATTATTATTATTATTATTATTATTATTATTATTATTATTACTTCCTTTAATTTCGTTGATATCATTCTTGAGAATATATTACAAAAAAAGAAATAAGCGTATTTATATTTATTATTTGCTGACTGGGTCTGTCCGTAAATCAAGTTTTAATTCTTGCCCTCAGGAAGATAAAACTCCAACTGATAAGCGGAGGATTGAACCAGCGTCCTCTCGCATGAGAGTTGGCTAGTCAACCTCCTACGCCACTCGACATTATTATTATTATTATTATTATTATTATTATTATTATTATTATTATTATTATTATTATTATTATTATTATTATTATTATTATTATTATTATTAAGAGGATAGTTCCGGTCACCTGATTCTCATCCACAGATAATATCGGGGGCCCCTCTGTAAAGGCGAGAGAGAAACCAGAGAGAGAAATATATAAATATATATATATATATATATATATATATATATATATATATATATATATATATATATATATATATATATATATATATAGAGAGAGAGAGAGAGAGAGAGAGAGAGAGAGAGAGAGAGAGAGAGAGAGAGAGAGAGAGAGAGAGAGAGAGAGAGAGAGAGAGAGAGAGAGAGAGAGAGAGAGAGAGAGAGAGAGAGAGAGAGAGAGAGAGAGAGAGAGAGAGAGAGAGAGAGAGAGAGAGAGAGGGAGAGAGAGAGAGAGAGAGAGAGAGAGAGAGAGAGAGAGAGAGAGAGAGAGAGAGAGAGAGAGAGAGAGAGAGAGAGAGAGAGAGAGAGAGAGAGAGAGAGAGAGAGAGAGAGAGAGAGAGAGAGAGAGAGAGAGAGAGAAAGAGAAAGAGAAAGAGAAAGAGAAAGAGAAAAGAGAAAGAGAGAGAGAAAGAAAGAGAAAGAGAAAGAGAAAGAGAAAGAGAAAGAGAAAGAGAAAGAGAAAGAAAGAGAAAGAGAGAGAGAGAGAGAGAGAGAGAGAGAGAGAGAGAGAGAGAGAGAGAGAGAGAGAGAGAGAGAGAGAGAGAGAGAGAGAGAGAGAGAGAGAGAGAGAGAGAGAGAGAGAGATTTTTAAAAAACTTTTTTTCAATTAATCATTGTCATCGTCAAAATTTACAATAATCGTCATTGTCATCGTCAAAATTTCATCATCGTCCCTTTACTAATATATACACCAATGGGAGATATAATTGAATGAAAATGCTCAACGGGAGGATTCAAACATGAAAGGGGATTGACATTTGAAATAAAGATTAAATCGAGCATGTTCATCCGTTACATCTAACTCCCCCTTTCAAACAATTTACATCATAAATTTCTCATTTTACATTCTCGCTTTGATCGACTGTGAGAATGTCTATACCTTCTTCGGTAGCCTACAGTGCCTTGGATTTTTGCCGTCTCCAAATGACCTACCGAAACAGATGGTGATGATATGGTCTTTGACATCATCTCCTATCTGGTATCCCAGAAACTTGACACCTGACGTGGCGGACTCACTCCTTGAAGGTCAGTTTACGTAACCTTCATTCCGAAGCTTTATTAGTTCATTCCATATCATGTCCAAGTGTCTTTTTCAGTTAGTGAAATGGATGTTAATATCATCGATGTAAAAGTCCCCACCGTTTATCTCATTGAGTATTCTGTTCATGGCCCTAATCAACGCAGCACTAATGTTGATCATACCATATGGCAGTTTCACATGGCGAGAACGATCTGGTGTCGAAAAACCATACCCGTAATCATCTTCTGGCTCATTTGGCACCTGCTAACATCCTTTCATCACGTTCGATTTAACGTTGGTTAATACGCGTCATTCCCGGCGAATCAGATCATCTTTCATCAAATATACCGCATGGGAGTCATTGAACGCTGTTCCTGAAATATCAATGGTTATGTCCTTTTGAGAATCCAGAACATCCATTAGCTCCCTTTTCATCCTGTCGGATATCCCATTGTTGATTTTAACATCACAAAGGTTCTCTCCATTGATCCTCATACCACTAGTGCTTTCTTCTTCCTTCAATGTGATGCTCTCTACTGGATCATAGATGTTCTCTTCAACTCCCATTTCACAAAGAACAGCCGACGCTCCTACAACAAAGTCGTCAATTTGTTCTTCTGTCGAATCACTCTCTTCTATGGAGATGTATTCTTTAACCGGATCATTGCGGTCTGTCTTGATCAAAACTCGATGCTTTTCATCATTGTTATTCTTCTCTTTCCCCTTTTCTACTGGTTTATTCCCTCTATTGGGAGCGGGATCTTGCTTTCTAAAAATTTCATTTGTATTATTCTCATCTCTAACATCACTGTGATTTTGTTCTTCTAAGTCAACTTTTACAATATTTTCGTCTCCTATCTATGAGACTATAATCCTGTTCCTTCGGATCAGCATTTATTGTTTTTTCATCTTCTGTGAGATCTTGTTTCTGTAATTCCAGAACGTCACTTTCAAGAATTTCGTTTCTTGTGATACTGTGTTCCTGCTTCTTTAGGACACTACTTAAAACTTTCTCGTCTCCTGTGAGACTATGTATCAGGTCATCATCGACCTCCGATACCTTCCCAGGAGCTGCACGGCTCGGGGTATTTTCAATGTGGTGCATACCTTCTGATACATCAGTATCTTTCAATAATATATTATCGTTGGCACTCTCTGTCATGTGGTTCTGGATCACTCATTCTGGAGCTTCTACAGGAGATTCCTTTACTGATAAGACTCGGACAATACCTCGTTCTTTAGATGGATTTCTTATGGGTACTTTTGCAACTTCCGCTTCTTCTTTCTTTAGTTGTAGACTGACTGGCGGGAACTCAAAATGAGTAGGCGACTCAATGGCCATACTCTCCTCTGCCTCATCTATGATTGGGGAAATCAACTTCTCATAAGTTGCAACGTCTTGCGTTTCGCTAAGACGGGTGCTCCGACCCATCCCACTTCTCATCAGGTTGATTCAGGGGTAAGACCCCATCGATATTCCCTAATATCAAGTCGTACATGACGTCTGGCATCACCATAGCCTTAGTCTTTCCCTTATAATATGGTGTGTCCAATATTACGTTAGCAAGTGGAACATTCTTAACAGTGTTGTCTAGAAGTCTCATCTTTGTAGATTCTCCAGTATAATTTTCCTTGGGGACATACTATTGTTTCAAGACCGTCCCATTGCATCCAGAATCACGAAGACAGCGGACACGGTAACCGTTGGCGAAGCCGTCAACGACTGGCAGATGATGAGGGTTCTCATCAACGCCCCCCACCATACAGATTTCTACGGCCATGGCTGCTTCTATACCTATAGCTTCCAGAACTTCATTCTTCGCTGTGATATCTCCAGCAGCGGCGGTAGGCTTGCTGTCATCCTTCTGCCATCCATAATAATGGTTCAAACCTCTGTCGTTACTACTTGCAAGTGATCCACAACAGTCTTTCGCAACGTGTCCCACCTTATTACATCTGTAACAGGTAACTGAATTCCTATGTTCAGGCTGGCTTCTGTTGAAATCCTTTCTATTATTATCGTTGCTCTGGGCAACGCTTGCTGACACATTATTTTTTTTGAGCTGTGTGTTGTGGTATACTGTCTTCTTTTCAAAATACCTGTTATTATTACCTTGTCTGCTTTTGTTATTATTAACGTGACTACTACGTTTTGCTAAACTCATTATGTGTGCTTGAAGATAATTCTCGGAGCTTGAGATTATTTCATTCATCTCTTTATTATTCCTTTCTTTTAGGAATGTGGCAAGTTCTTTTGGCACGGTTGTCATATACTTATCTATGGCTATGAATTTAAGTAACTCTTCCACGCTCTCTTTTACATCTGCGGCGGTTATCCACATCTTAAGCCCATCGAGGACCTTCTTCATGTAAACCGCAGGGTTGTCATCAGTAGTGGGAAACATTGCTTTAAACTTGGATCGCTTTCCGTGAGGTCATACCTGACAAGTAAAGCTTTCTTTAGGACGTCGAAACTTGACGCATCTACTGTGAGTTCATTGTAAACTACTACAGCTTTTCCTGTCAGTAATGACCCCAGCAGTTGGGCGTACCTTTCCTTGGGGATGGCATTTGCCATGGCTTGCTTCTCAAACTGAGTAATATATTCTTCTATGTTGTTGACTTTCTCGTCAAAGTTTGATATTTTCACTTTAGAAAGTCTGTTGTATGTGACGCTGACGCTCTTCTGCATCTAGTTTCATTTGCCTCAGCCTTTCTTTGGACACTCTAGTTTCCTTTTCAGCTTCTAAATTCATTTTACGTTCTTGGATGTCAGCCTCGATCCTCCGTTCTTCCAGTTCAGTTTGGATTTTCCGTTCTTCCAATTCTAATTCGGCCGCGATTTCCCGTTCTTCTAACTCTTTCTCTTTTGCCATTTTTCGCTCCTCTCTCTCTCTCTCTCTCTCTCTCTCTCTTCTCTCTCTCTCTCCTCTCTCGCTTCTCTCTTTCTCTTTTCTTCTCCTCTCTCTTTACTCCCCACCTCTCTCTCTCCTCTCCTCGCTCTCTCTTCTCTGCATCTCTCTCTCTCTCTCTCTCTCTCTCTCTCTCTCTCTCTCTCTCTTCTCTCTCTCTCTCTCTCTCTCTCTCTCTCTCTCTCTCTCTCTCCCTCTCTCCCCCTCTCTCTCTTCTCTCTCTCTCTCTCTCTTCTCTTCTCTCTTCTCTTCTCTCTTCTCTCTTCTCTCTTCTCTCTTCTCTCTTCTCTCTTCTCTCTTCTCTCTTCTCTCTCCTCTCTCTCTCTCTCTCTCTCTCTCTCTCTCTCTCTCTCTCTTCTCTCTCTCCTCTCTCTCTCTTTTCTCTCTCTCTCTCTCTCTCTCTCTCTCTCTCTCTCTCTCTTCCGCTCTCTCTCTCTCTCTCTCTCTCTCTCTCTCTCTCTCTCTCTCTCTCTCTCTCTCTCTCTCTCTCTCTCTCCTCTCTCTCTCTCTCTCTCTCTCTCTCTCTCTCTCTCTCTCTCTCTCTCTCTCTCTCTCTCTCTCTCTCTCTCCTCTCTCTTCTTCTCTCTCTCTATTTTACATAATTCTCTTTTTCTAATGCTCTCTTCACTACAGTTAATTAGCGGCTTCCACTCCCGTTAAGCCTAATCCATTACATAATTCGATGTGTGCTTCGTTACTAGCCATGATTTTCAATACATGTAATATACTTTTAGCACGTAGTCACGAAATAACTTTCTCTGAATGCAAAATACTGAGCTATTTTCAGAATTTAGCTCCAACTTTGAGTGTTAAGTGACAATACGTTGAACTTTATGTTAATGTATATATAATATAATATAATATAATATATATATAATATATTATATATCATATATATATATATATATATATATATATATATAATATATATATATATTATATATATATATATATATAATATATATATATATAAGTATATATATGAGAGCGCTCCTAGCTCAGTGGTAGAGCACTCTTTTAGCAAGCGAGGGGGCCCAGGTTCGAGACTGGGTTGCGAGCGAGAGAATGTGAAGCTATTCTCTATTAACTCTAGCTTCGTCCCACTCAGACGTTAATGAGACATTTGTGGTGTGCTTTGTTACAAATGGGAATTAATCGCGGCTTCCGCGATAGGCCTGGCCAGCCAGCGGACTTAGCCGTTAGGCCCTTTTTTCCCAAGGACCTTTCTCGAAGGGTCCCACTGACAAGACGAAAGTCCTTACTGGAGGTAAAAGATTAATTAGAAGAAGAAGAAGATTATAAAAGTATATATATAGTATATATATATATATATATATATATATATATATATATATATATATATATATATATATATATATATATAATATATATATATATATATTTGTTTATCACTATAATATATGTATATATATATATATTAATTTAACATTCTGAAGTCTGGGGGCAATTCATCATCGAGACCTCAGAACATCAACATTGGCAACAGAGCAAATAATAAATAAAAATAGAGAAATAATTAAATAATTAGTGATAGAAAAATGTGTAATAGGAAATCTTAAACTTACGTAAAAGAAGATAGCTAGCAGAATGCACAAAGCATGCGACTCGGGCTCATGAAAGCCGCAGTCCGTTTCCCTAACGGAAAAGATACCTTTGCTCACAATTTGGAATGGAAAATTTAGGGATCTTCTTACAATTTTCATGCCTCATCCAAAAGTAACACGTACATGCAATTATAAATATAAAAAGAGATTAAGCACAGCAAAGCAATAAGCATGGGATAATAATCAATAATAGAAATAAAAGTAAATTTACCTTAACAAAACTATTGATTTGGTTTATTATATAGACAATGTATATTAATTTTTAAATAGTCAGGATAAGCAGTTAAAAAGTAATGTATTCATTTATTTTCTTTGCATTAATATATATATTTATTTACAAATAATCATAATTCACACTCCCCAACTTGTCATACTAGTGCACCACACTCATAAAAGAACTTTCCCATTAGATTTACCCTTATAATAATATAATGAAATAACCTAACTTGTAATCTCTGTAAAATGAATGCAATAAGTAATATTATATCACAAAATTTACAAATATAGGAATTGAACTTTAAATTGTATAATTATCATTGTTTTTTTTCTGTTCACATTGTCTTTTAGTTTTATGTCTCAATTAATCCATATTATAAAATCAGTTAATATTATAAACGAATTTTAATACGATTTAGCGCACACAAAAACAATTATATTATTTATAGTATATTATATATAATTGTTTACTATCGAACGAACTAAAGTAATTGATTTCACTGGCACTGTGGTTTAATTAATGTATGTTTACCATCGCAGAACCACTAAAACAATTTACGCAGTCTATTTATTATCTTTATTTATAAAAGAACTGGCCCTTTTGTCTTTAATTTGAAGATCAAACTGTTTCACTTCAGGCCTCACATAAGTTTAAAGAAACAGAAAAGGGGGAACACACCCTTGATAATCTTTTAGCAGGCAGTAAGTTTAATGGGGTCCTAACCCCTTCGAAGTATTTCCAAACTAGACAAAAACGGTCCTAAACCGGTCTTTAAATCAAGTAATAAATTAGATGAAGTAGTCCTGATCTAGTTTGAAAACTGTCCCAATCCAGTTTAAAACTAGTTCCAAAACTAGCTAAAAACCAGTTCCAAAACTAGCTGACCTAGAAAAATTAAATTACTAAATACTAAGTCTGTACGCATAAAGCTATAAATTTTACAATTTTAATTTGTCATTTATTTTTCAATAATAAAATTAATATATTTTAACATACTCCTAGATTTGTTCTAGAGGCCATACAAAGAATAGCCGTCGTAGTAAGTAGAGCAATATGCCAATATATAAATATATATATATATATATATATATATATATATATATATATATATATATATATATATATATATATATATATATATATATATTAAATATATATATATATATATATATATATAATATATATATATATAGTATATATATATATATATATATAGTATTAGAGGAGCGCAACTCGGGCTGCAAGGAGAAGATAACTATATTTTTCTCCAATCGTATTGTTTTCATCGTCAATTTATTGCCGATTAATTGAATAAATATTAAGGATTTTGAAATAATATTAAAACTCAATAATATATATATATATATATATATATTATATATATATAATTATATATATATATATTATATAATTTAAATTTTAATAATATTATATATTAATAATAATTTTTAATATTTATTATTAATAATATATAATATATATATATATATATATATATATATATACACTTACTTACTACTTCTGCCCCTGGCCCACTTAATGGGAGGGCCACACTGCTTCCAGGGAAGCGGCTGCCGCGCCTCGGTGCGGGGCATCGAGAGCAGGGACCTCAGAAGGAGGTTTTGGCTCTATTGTTCTTGGGTTTTGACATCTATTGACAAGTGGGGGAGGTGACGTGTCTAGTTGAATGTAATTTAATGCACGAGCCCGATGTGACCTTATCTGCTTCCGAGCGAGGTCGATTTGGCCTCCTTCTGGACATAATTCTTCTCTAGGGGAGATGTTTGGGGATGGGGTGTTTAGTAAATTGTTTATTTGGGCGGTTTAGCAGGTATGTGTTGGTATAGATGTGTATGGGATTAGTGTAATCCATGACCTATTTGGAGGGGGAGGAGGAATTATGTTGTATGTGTTGTAATAGAATGAGCTGGTGAAGAAGGAGGTTATTTTTTTTTTTGTCGGGGGGGGTTGGAGAGAATTTGGGTGACAAGGGTGGGATGGATACGTGTTTTCTGATAGAATTGATCCCCACCATCTCCCAAGTGTGTGGAGATGGGAGGATGGAAGTTTTCATCGTGTAAATGTTGAATAGGGTGGTTTTGGTGCAACCTGTGATAATTCTGAGGCTGTATTTTGAGATTTGCAATTTATTTGTGTTCGATTTTGAGAGTTCTGGGAACCATGCTGGTGAGGCATAGTTTGATTTGTTCTAAGGAGTTTATAATATGGTGAGTTGTGTTTCCTGTAGCTGAAGTTGTGTTGAGAGAGGGTTCGGAGGGTGTTTAGTTTTCATTGGGTTGATGAGCTGATTTGGTCGATGTGGGGGGGGAAAGTCATATGTGTGTGGTCATTAATGGTAAGTCCTAGTATTTTTTGGGTTTTGTTTAATTGGGAGGGGTTGTTGTTCAGCGGTGATTATAGGATGGAGGAGGATTGTGACGGTCAGTGGTTAAAAGGGTGATGGAGGATTTAAGGGGAGCTGTCATTCTGTTGGAGCTTAACCAATTTTCTAATAGATGGAAATATTCTTGGGTATGTTGTGTGGCTATGTTTATGTCTGGGTGTTGGGAAATAAGACTGATGTCGTCAGCGTAAGTAATTAGTTTGGTGGGTTGGGGTAGGTAAATCTGCTGTGAAAAAGTTGAACAAAAATGGAGGGAGAATAGCGCCCTGGTGGGACGCCATTTTGTAAATTAACGAAAGGGAGAGGTTGTTTTTGTATAAGACCTTAGCGAAAAGGTTGGTGAGGAAATTGGAGAGCCATTTTTTTGTCATTATTTCTAGGGGAGTGGAGGATTTTTGAATAAGGATGTGTGGGAACGTATTGAATGCTTTATTTATGTCTATTGCGGTGAGTATAGATCTATGGGAAGGGGATTGGTTGAAACCATTAATGATGGGTTGTGTGAGGGCTATAGTTGTGGAGTGGTTGCTTTTGAATCCGTGTTGGAAATATGGGAGAGTAATGGGGTGGGAAATTTTGTTTAGTATTAATTTCTCTGGCAGTTTACTAATGGAGCAAAGCAGAGAGATTGGGTGGTAGGAGGAGGGGGAGTTAGGGTCTTTTTTTGGTTTGAGTTTTGGAATTATGAATGCTTGCTTCCAGATTGGGGGTATGTAGTTGAGCTGCCATTATTATAAAGATTTCTGTGATTAGGAGAGTTGCTTTTTTCTCCAAGGTGTTTTAAGTGTAGGTTGGATATTGAGTCTGGACCTGTCGCTGTTGAATTTTTGAGGGTTTTAATGGCTTCTATTGTCATGTTGGTTGTGAATGGGGTAGGAGGGTGTGGTCTAATTGGAGTTTTCTGAGTTTTTTTTTATTTTCCTGTTATCGGGGTGGGTTGGTTTTCGAGAGATGTTGACAATGTTTAACAAGACTGTCTGATTGTTGTTTTGGGGAAGGGAGGGAGTTGTTGGGTAAAGATGGGGATTTCCATGGATTGTGGGGGGTTAGTTTTGAGAGTTGTTTCAATTTTTTATGACTTGCCAGGTTTTCTTATTGCCTAAGTGTGAGATGTTATGTTGTAAGTATTCTGAAAACTTATTGGTAGAGTTGGTGGTTATGAGGTTGGAAAGGAATTTGGATGTTTAGCGTTTGCTTATTAGGTAGAAATGTGTGGGGTGTACGGGTTGAGTTTTCGGAGGGAGTTTCTTTGTTTAATGAGTTGGTTGAGTTTGGGGTTGTATGATTTTCTGTGGCCTTTGGGTATATAGATGTTTGCTGATTTAATGATTGTATTGTTTAAGTTGAAATAATGGAGGTGTGCAGCGGAAGTTTGTTATCGCTGGATTTGGTATTGGGTTCAATATGGGTTTCTATAGGTTTAGTAAATGCAGGCCAGTTTGCTTTTTTATAGTTAGTGTATGTGGTAGTCTTTTTGGGGGGATTGATGAGGGAGTTTAGAGAAATAAGAAATAGGAAGGTGGGCAAACGATTTGTTTAGGTCAGTAAACAGTGTCCAGGTTAGTTAGGGATGTAGGAGGGGGAACAGAACTGTAACGCTTTGGGGAAGTAGGGATTGCGTTAACTAAGGATGGATACGCGGGTTGGGCAGATTTTTGGAAGCTAAGGATATTAGGGATTCTAATTCGTTAAGGATATGGTTGCCTCGGGTGAGAATTGTAATCTTTATACCATGCTGTATATGCTTTATATATATATATATATATATATATATATATATATTATATATATTATATATATAATAATATTATATATTATATATATATATAATATATGATATATATATATATATATATATATATTTTTTTTTTTTTTGCTTATGATTTGTATGACATTCCAATGCCTAATGGTTCGCCTTTCTGTTCTGCATTCATATCCACACTCATCCTCCAGACAACATCTTACAGACACCACCTTTTATCCACATATCATATACACATACTAATATCCACACCCCTCTTCTAGACAACATCTTACAGACATCCCTATCCCTTATATCCCTATGTCTGGGAATAAAAAATTGCCCAAATCGTACGTCCTGCGTGTCGTAGAAGTCGACTAAGGGACGGTGGCAGTTAGTTTGGCTGCCCACTACCACTTATCTTTTGCCAGGAATGCTAATGCATGCCTGGGAGAATTTCGTGATCGCCGTAAGTGGCGTTTTATCTTTCGGCGAAAGTGTATGAATCATATGGGTACATAGAATGTCAGAGGAATAAATGCTGAGGAGAAGAGGAGAGAGGTGATGGATGTATTTAGAAAGGGCAAATTTGATTTGCTCGCTGTGACTGAAACAAAGATGAAAGGAAATGGTGAAAATGAGTGCTGTGGTGTGAAATGTGTTTCTGTTGGTGTGGAAAGGAATGAGAGGGGGATAGAAGGAGTTGCAATTCTGATGAGTGACTTGCGGTAGAGCTCTATGGTAGATTTTGTGTGTGTGAGTACTAGAATTCTATAGGTTAAATTAAGTTTGAAAAGGTCAAAATTTGTGTGGTTGCGAAATATAGTCCATCTGAGGGTATGTTGAAGAGATTGCGATTTTTTGGGATAATCTGAATGATGTTTTGGATGGGGTAAGTAGGAGATTCAGTTCATTTGCCACATATCTGCCACCCAAGTATTTTTTTTTTTTTTTTTTTTTTTTTTAGAGTTGTCACCACCAGTCACAGGTAGAGCTCTATTCAAGGGGGGGGGGGTGTAGTACGCTCAAAAGTTCACCCCTAGCGCAAATTACGCAATGAGCACAGACGCAGGCTTTAAAGTGAGGAGATTAAATTCAACAGGAAATACAGAAGATGGAAGAGAATTCCACAGAACAGAGGTGGTGGGGAAGAAGGAAGCACCTCAGTGAACTAGCCTGGAGTTACCAATGTCAACACAAAGCTCGTGCGTAGATACAGCACCCCTTGTGCTACGAGTGCGTTGAAAAGGTGATGGTACGCGAGTGATAAGATCCCACGAGCACCTGCTGCTGTGGTACCTATAAGATAGAGATAAAGCTACAACATCGTGCAGCCAAGATAGAGGGTCAAGAGAACTGGAAAGTACAGAACAGTTTTATATATAATATATATATATACCGCGTATATAATATATATATATATATATATTATATATATATATATATATATATATATATATATATATATATATATATATATATATATATATATAATATATATATATATATATATATATACTATATATATATTATTTAGTTCTGGGGAACTACAAAGAAAGTGTTGCTCGATTGAAAAACCATTTTTGAAAAAGCAAAATTTTTATAATTCTTTATAGGTACCACATGATTTCGTCGTAATAAGCTAATAGCTCGTATACCTATTTCTGCAGAGGGCAGAAGTTCAACGTTTTTAAGATCTGAAACTAAGGCTGAGCTGATCAGGCTTACGCCTGATCCGCTATCAACCATACAGCCATAATAGGCTGAACTATTTTGACTAAAAGCAACACAAACTATGAGTGGATCAACTTTAGCCTGACAGAGGTTTATAGAGACTGTCTTTAAATCACCGTCATCTGTGGAAAACTGGGATGGTACTTTCTTTGTTTCTGCAATTATGTCATACGTAGGAGCCACTACATTTTTTTCAGGTTCAGAAAATGGTGGACTCCCCACAGAAGGGCTCAATTCTGTGGAGGTTTTCAGTTTAAAGGCTTTGAGATGATTTCGCCCTCACCCATGCAACGACCCTCATAATGGGAAGCTTTACACCATGCGCATGGATCAAGGTATTTTCGTGGAGGACGAGAGGTGCTACGCTCATCTGTCTTAACTGGTACTGCAGTAGAATTGTGAGTCAGTAGAGATAGCCTCTTCTGTTCTCCAGAAGCCTGTCTTATAGGGGAACGTTTCTGTGCATTATTCTGTGGTGCAACTGTGTTCCTTGGGGTTGTCCTATTTGGGCAGGTGATTCCAGGATGTGGGCCCTTGCAAAAAGGACACTCTCTGCGAACATTAGTATATGTTGTTCGAGTCTGGGGATTCAAATTCCAACATTCACTTCTTCTATGCCCCCTCTTTCGGCAATAACTGCAGATCCCCTGATATTTAAAGCATTCTTCTATCACATGGCCAACTTTATCACAATAATTACAATGTAAAGAATTTGTATATTGTCTGTTGCTATTCTTGTTGTCATTATAATATCGACTGGTGTTGTGTGTTGGGCTGCGATTTGGTCTTTTCCTAGATACAGTTTCCTTTCTTTTTTCATTACCTTTTTTACTTAAATTATTATTTTCTGAAAAACTGGTATACTTGGGGCTATTTTTCAATGTTTCTGCCCAACTTGGTCTTACTGTGTCAATACGGATAGTTTGATTCAAATCCGTAACATCCTGATTTCTAATTCTGCTCTCCGATTTCTGATTCTGAGTGTCTATACCTACTGGGGTTTTACATTTGGAAAAGTCCCTATCATAGGAATCAGCCAAAGTCACTATTTTTTCCCATGGAACTCTGGTTAGATTATCCAGCTCCTGCTCAATTAAGTACTTCTTAATCTTTTCCTCCACCTGAGGATGTAAACTGAGTATGAAGGCTGCCCGCAAGGAATCATGCTCCCGCATGTTGATACCGTGATATGCCTTATTTGCAAGGTGTTCTAACCGTAAAGCAAACATACAAACACCACCCGGTGCTCTACAAACAGAATGGTATGCGTGTAATTTATGCTCATTTTTCTGTTTTTCCTCTTGCTGGTACCATTTCAATAAGATATCTTTGACAGAAGCGTAATTTCGATCAGTTTTGGTCACCAGGGTGTACAATTGAAGGAATGACCCTTATAACTGCCTTCCTAAATACCGCAACCACTGGTGCTGAGAGTTTGGATAGTGTAGTGAGCAGTACGCCTCAAAGTCTGCAAAATACTGTATTAGGTTTTGGTCAGCTTCATATCTGAACTTACCAGGTTCCAAAACCTTAATCCTCTGTGAATTCTTTATCAGTTCTGTTAAGAGTATCACTGCTTGAGACAACAAAGCTATCTGCTGTTGCCACATGTCTGCCGCAGAACTAGCAAAGAATTGTTGTTGGGGAGGAAATTTTTGTTGGTCTGGGGTATGAAAACAGGTATTAGGGAAAGATGGAAATCCTCTGGGCTGACCCATATCCTTTACAGATGGTATCGGATTATTATATACCATGCTAGTAGCTGGTGTTAAGGGTATATTAGAATAATTACGATACAAGGGAATTCTCTCAGTGAAATGATCAGAGGTCGTTACAATTTCTACAGGGGTAGACATCATTGCTGGGGTTGATATTTGTACTGGGGTATGCATGTTCGACATTGGCGAGTATGCAGGACCCCCTAAATTTATTAAATTATAATTATCCCCTACTTCCGAGTAAGATAGAAAACTGGTTTGATCACCCATATTTATGGGATTAGAAGGGTATCCAACGGGATATTGTTGGACCTGAGGAAGACCTGGAGCATTGGCAGCTAATGCAGACATCCTGTGATTCAGGTCAGCAATTATATCATTTACTTGATTTATTGAAAGAACACCTGATGGTTCTTCCTGAATTAAAGGAACTTGGGTTAGGATATTAGTTTTCTCTTCCTTGGCCGCTTCAGAAGCCAATAACTCAGCTAATGTCATTTGTTGTGACTGTGGATCCATAATTAAATAAGAATCTTTTAATAATAATATTATACTATAGTCTATTACCTTCAACTAAAACACATACACTCTACTTATACTAAAGTCTATCCTGCTCTATCACTACTACTATCACAACTCTACTACTACTACTATCACTACCCTGAAAAGGAATACAATATTAGGCAGAGAAATGATATAGGCAACAGAAGACAGAAAGAATTGGAGGGAATATTTAAATCAGTTATCTTTATTTATATTTCTTTTTCTGATAAATTAAATACTATGAAACAAACAAGACAACTCAAACGCCCTCAGCTTGCAAATCCTTTGTTTATAACTGGAGTTTTGTTTAGATTAATGGAAAGTTGATTATGGTTACTATTTTCAGGTGCCAAATAAAAATGTAATTTATGTAAGGGAGAGTGAAGGTTATTCAAGGGTTTTGAATGGGAAAAGCTACGTTAATATTGTGGCGGACCCGAACTCTCTTGACGACAGGAAATACTAGTTTCCAATTTCTCCCTAATTTCTGAATGAGATTGTAAAAGTATAAATAATATAAACAAATATATAAATACGTAGATAAAGAAATAAATAATAGATACTTAATAAAATAAAAACTTTTACAATTATATTCCGGTAGCTTTGCAAGACGTTAGGTTTAGGCTACAGTAGGGTAAATAGAGGGACTATGCACAATCCCAACTTTTCCTTTACAAAATTTCAGTATTCTACCTTTAATATTAATTACAACAAAGCTTGAAAATATAAAAAATATTCAACAACACAAAGGGAATGCAAGCTTGCAAATCCATTTAACTTAAAACTTTAATAATTTATTTCACACAAAAACATTTCGTACCATTTAACACCTTAATATTTTTTATTTACTTTTCTTCATTTTATAATGAGGCAGAGACAATGCTGGAATTGTCCCATTTTTGTTCTTTTTATTATTTTTAATGCTTACTTAATTTACGTTAATTTTTAATGAGTTCAGAGCTTTTTAGTTATTTCAATATTAAGAATCCCACTTAGATTGAGCAAAAGGCGGGTATGTGGGGTTTATGAAAAAGTCTAAAAAAACAGATGATGATTATACTCCATTTAAGATGAGATATCTGCGTCAGTTATTTTACTTTAATTCACAAGTCAGACTAGTAATGTCACTAAAAATGCAGCCCAAAGTAAATTTAAACACAAATAACCCAAGCATGTAAAACAAACAAAAAACCAGGCAATAAAACGCAAACCATCGAACCAGGCAAAAAATGTGGCTACAACATCAAAACAATAAAAACCTAAAAGAAAGAGTACGTAATGAATTTAAATAAAATTTCTATCTCTACCTCCACATAAATAATAATAATAATAATAAATAACATAACTATATAATATATAACAAACATATTATAACAAACATAGATTTCTTTGCTATTACGATTATTATAATCTCCTATGAGGGTTTTTCTGTAAATATTGTATTATCTGTTATTGACTTTGACTTCTATTGGACTGGCTGTTATTCTATAAGATAAAGTTTCATTAAATAAATTAAATAATCAGGACTTCCATGGTTTCAGTTAATAATTAATCTTTATTTTCTCATTTCATCATATTCATTATATCATTATCATCAAATTAATGTATTATAAATCTTAATTTTGACTACTACTTTTATATCCCTTACCCTGACTAGTATTCTATATTCTTATCTTTATTATTCTTCTTTATTCCACTTTGATATTTGGTTTATAACTATCACCTTTCCTACTATTTTACTACTTTGAACTTTTAATTAATTATATCTAAATATTATAATAGAAAATAAAGAATATCAAATAATACTTATAGACATCAGATTTTTCACATTAACCTCTTTGACATCTGCTATAAAAAGAAAAGAACTTTAGTGCACATGATTAATATAAAATAATAAATTGGGACAAATATTTACAAAAGGACCTATGAGAACATAGGCCCCCCCTACACCGACTTGAATCTCACACAGCAACACACCAATCCGCTAATTCAGACTAAAAGATAAAAAACAACTTTTTATAACCAAGTCCAGCATTCATCAAAAAAATCAATCAACAATAACATTCACACTTACCTCAACAGAATAAAACAATCAGCCACTGAATGGAAACAAGACCCACGAGACAGAAGCAACTTTTCGGGAGAAAGAAACAGCTTCTCGGGAAACCAGATTCAGACTGGAAAAAAACATTACCCTTCAATCAATCATAAAAATAATAATAATAATAATGAAAAAATAACAATAATAATAATAATAATAATAATAATAATAATAATAATAATAATAATAATAATAATAATAATAATAATAATAATAATAATAATAATAATAAATAATGTTATAATTACCTGTTGCACATAAATCGTTGAAAAAGTTAAATAGTCTTCTATTTTTCACACTTGGGGAATAAAATTCAAAAATGTACGAAAAGTCTATTGTCCCCTTTTTGTTTTTTAACTAGAAAATACTCACATAATTAATAAAAATATCCCATATATAAATAAATTTCCCTTAAACTAAATTATAAAAAAAAACACAAAGAAACTGTAACACTGCACTCCTTGTAAATCCTTGTTGGTGGACGTTCTAGAAGCAACCGTAAAAAAAATAAATAAGACCGGTAAATTATAAAAAAAAAAATAAAAATTAAAAAATATAAAAAATTACTATATATAGTATATATAACTAAATTATATATATATATAATATATAAATATATAAATAAAATATTTATACTTTAATATAATATATAATTATAATATATATATATATATAATATAATACTATATAGTATACAGTACCTATACCAACCGGTACTATATAAATATAACATATAATATAGACTAGTCTCATTTTTACAATTGATAGTAGCAAGCAGCACTAAAGACTCATCACAATAAATTATATATTATATATATATATATATATATATACTATATATATCAATTTAAAAATATATGTATCTATACACTAAATGTCGATATCATGTTATTAATCAAGCAACAAATGAATTAAAATAGCTATTCAATAGCATAAGTTATGGGTATAACACCATATCCTAATCATTTCAACTTTTGTTTTACTATTTTTAACATGGCAATTATTACTGAAAAAAATTGACCAAACCCAAGTGGCTCAAATAGTGGGTTTTTTCAATGTGTTTTTTTTAAATATTTGAAATATCATATATATATAATATATATATATATATAATCTATAACTATATTATATATATAATATATATTATTAATTAATAAAATACATTTTTTTATTAAAATATATTAATATATAATATATATATTATATATTATATATATATATAATATATATATTATATATATATATATATATATATAATTATATATTAGTATAATATATATTCTACAAACAAACATGCCTCAAAATGAGACTCATCAACATTTCACAAAGTAACAAGAGTATAAATTTTACATAATCTCACTTTTACTCATATTTACATACTCTAAATTAACTGAAAGAAAATGGAACTGAAGGGTATTCAAATTAGCGCTTTTTTTTCACGTAGTTTTTTTTTTTTAAAATATGCGTGGGTTTTTGGGTCGGGTCCTCATGCCACCCTGGTTTGTGGAGAAATAGTCAAATGGTCCAGAGAGGCATTTTTTAAATATATATATATATTTTTTTTATAGTCAACCTGTCTAGACCTCAGCCGTGTGCACAAGCGTCGAAATCCGAGCCAGAAACGGAAGTGATAGTAGCAGCGAAAGTAGCGTGGTAGCAAAAAGAAAGAATAGAAATATATAATATATATAGATATAACATATAATATATTATATATACATAATATATATATAAATATATATATACTTATAGTATACTATATATATATAATATTATATATATATATATATTATATATTATATATATATAATAATGATATATTAAATATATATGTAATATAATATAGATATTTATATGTATCATACATATATATATATTATAAAAATATATACAATATAACAATATAATAATAATAATATATATATATATACTATTATATATTATATATATATATAATATATATAATATATATACACTACAAATATGCAAATATCTTGAATTATACATAGAGTTTTAGACATGAAAGAAGGAACTTTAAATAGAGTTTCAAAAATAAAAACCCAAAAAAAAAAACAATAAATAGTTTCGGTTTTGTTAATGCATGGATCACAAGATGGCAATCGCTTGTTTCCGAGTCTCGACGAGTGACCTCTGTGAAACTTTAAGTATTAGCAACTCAGTCCTGGTGTAACACACTCAGTCGGCATAGTGAGCGTTAGTTGTGATATTTCAATAGTGCACGATGCTGCTGGCCGTCATCAATTGAATTAAAATTATTGAACGTAAAGAAGATCACGATCTTTATCAAATTTTCATGATGAGAAGGGATAGAAACTTTCAATTTATTTAACCATGTTTATTCGTAAAAAGTGGCTTATGCCTGATTACTGTCGATGCTCCATGTAGCCTATTCTACCCAAAAAAGGCAAAATTGGAAAGCCACTTTGTCAAAGCCTACACTAAGTCTTATCACGCGTGACTATTCTGTAAAAAGCTGAAACATAAGGAAGATCCAAAGTCCCACAAAGAGCTAAAAGCGAGTTAGGATCGCAGCAAACAAACATTTCTCCCTCATCCTACTTACACAAACAAAAAACAACAACCACACCACGCATCATTATCGCATTAGTATTTTTGGTAAAACATAAAAAACCTTTCACTGATGGGGAGGTTGTCAAGAAGCTTTCCTTGAAACCAGTGTTGTTTTATTTGACAACCTTAAAAACAAAAACGAAATAATAAATTCCATAAAAAACCTACAACTCTCCCGAACAACTGTGAGTCGACGTGTGGAAGCTATGTAATACGATCTTACCTGGAGCATTTAAAAAAATGACATACGAATTGTGCCTTTTTCTCTTTACAATTCACGAGAATCACTGACATTGTCTGATTAACGCCATCTCACTAAATTTATAGAACTGGATTCTAAGAATGGTATTCTCGGATATGACCACTAAAGAAGAATTCCTTACTATCCTCTCCATGAAAGGAAGAAATCGGGATGAAGATATATTTAAATTATTTTCTGAGTTTGCTCAAAAAACAAATCTACCACTTCGAAAATTGGTTTGTATATCGACTGGCGGAGCACCTTCTATGGTCTGTAGAAATAATGGATTTATTTAAAGCAATGACTTTCCAGATTTCGCGACTTTCCACTGTATTATTCACAATAATTCCTTGTGAGTAAAAGTACTGAACGTCAAAGATATTATGGATGTTGCTGTAAAAATAGCCAATTCTATCCGAGCTCAGTCTCTTTGCAGGTCACTTTTTCGAAGGCATTTGGAAGATAATGAATGTGAACATAAAGACTTGCAACTCTTCACTAACGTTAGGTGGCTGAGCAGGGGAAAGGTTTTAGAAAGGTTTTTGAATCTGCTCCCAGAAATAACTAAATTTTGAAATGCAGAGGGAGAACATTATGACCAAGTTACAGGGCATTACTTGGGTGTAGAATTTATCATTTGTAACTGATCTGACTGGCCATTAAAATACTTTCAACATTAACCTGCAAGGTAAAGGGGAAAATATTATTGATTTACTAAGTTCCTTAAATGGTTTCAAAGCAAAACTAAGGCTATTTGCAGCTCAGCTGGAAAGAAGAAATTTAAAGAACTTTCCATATTTACAGAAGCAAATAAAGTGTGAAAGTGAATATGATTTTGGTAATTACTGCTGTGAGTTGGAGACTCTTATATAAGAATTTGAAACACGATTCACAGATGCAAAAGGTTTTGAGCCAATTTTCTCTTTTATGAGTTACCCTTTTTAGAGAATGCAATATCGAGCCCGTTGCTTCCGAAATTGCCAGCAAATTTAATTTAGATCCTCCCACTTTGGAATCAGAAATTATAACAATAAAGTCAGATATTTCGCTAAAATCAAGAGCAACGCACGATAAACATTTTTGGAAACTAATTCCAGAAGAGAAATATCCTTGCTTAAAAACCATTTCTTTGCGTCTCACTGCATATTTTGGATTTACATATCTATGTGAATCGGCTTATTCACAAATGAAATTAATAAAATCAAAATATAGAACACGCCTCACAGATGATCACTTATCTGCTGCTATCAGGCTGTGTCTAAGTGATTATGTGCCAAACTTTAATAAGCTTTGTGATGAAGCGCAATGTCATTCACCAGCTTCGAAAGCCAGAAGCTGCTAAAGGTAAAATAATGATTTAATAAAAAATTTAAAACTAAAAATTAGTCAAACAATAGTGCAGGTATGTGTAGCATATATATATATATATATATATATATATATATATATATAAATATAATATATAATATATTAATATAAATATATAATAATATATATATATATATATATAATATATATAATCCTATATATATATATCTAATATATATATATATAATAATATATATATATATATATATATAATAATATACCGTATACTATATATATTATATAATAAAATCTAGATGTTATTTAAAGAAATTAAAATTATCATAAACAACTTGTAAATAATTAAAATATACATAAACAATTGTAAATAAAAATTTATTAATCTTCCAACAAAATATAATTGGTGCAACTAATATAGCCAAAGAAATATATTATCTTTCCATATTTATACATATATATGTATTGTTAAATAATATATCTTATGAAGTTTTTAGTTTATGAATATTTAAAAGTGTTGTAAAATACCTTAAATAAAATAAGGAAAAGTGTTTTATGATATTTATAAATCTATTATATATATACACAAATAATATATAACATAATATCTATAATATATATATATATATATAAAATATATATATATATCATATTTTATATATAAATTATATAAATACTATATATATTAAAAAAAAAAGATTATATATTATATATATTTATAATATATACTTTAAAAATTAATGACAGATTTAGTATATCAAAAAGATAAAAGTTTCTAAGTAAATAAGTAAGATACATTCATACAGACACTATGAAGAAAAGAAAAAACTATACTAATATCATATATATATATACTATAATATATATATATAATATATACATAATATTATATTAATATATATAATATATATATATAAATATACCCTCACCTATATATATAATATATATATATATATATTAGGGATTACCGATAGTATCGTATCTGTAGTATCACGGCCCATTCATTTTTGAGCGTTATAGAGTTAAATATGGCAGAATAACGTAGCCGATACCAATCCTTACTCTTTTGAGGATGAAAGCTTTTGAGAAACTTTTAGATTCCATAATAAATCTAGATAGCTAGTACTAAGTTATTTTTTTTTTTTTTTTCTTGAATTTCCCTTTTTAACTTAGAATTTTAGCGTTTCTCCAACTTGGACAGCTTTTGGCGTAACATTTACCTATTTGGGACCATTATTATAATTTATACAGATTTTATCTTCTACTTTTTATTATTGATCAATAGTATCTTTTATTCTTTTTTTTCACGTAATTTCGTGAGACCGTGTGAGTGCCGCGAGTGTTTTCAACTTTCTAGATTATCATATTTTACACCCATAAATAGATCGACATTAATAACCCTTTAAGTCCTAAGCGGTCCTGGTGACTCCCTTTCTGTGATTGATATTATTGAACAATACACAATTTAATAGATTTTTTGCAATTTTTTTTTTATAAATCTACTAAGAGTATCGATATTATATGCTATAAATAAATACTCAATAACTGCCAAAAATTGAGTCAAGTATTCTTTCAAACATGGCGAGAAGTGGGTGTTCGAGGCTCTCTCCTCAAAATTTATTTTTTAAGTGAAATAGTGATTTTTATTCTTTATTTAGTCATTATAAAAGTTTTTTTAAAGTGTGAACCCTGTATGTAGGAAAAATGTGAAAAAGAAATAGTATTCTTAAAATCACCTTCTAGTAAAAATAAACCTATCGCTGCTCAAAACGTACTTGAAAATCATGCGGTCACGGTGACCGCTTCGGATTCCGAGGCTACTAATTTGCCAAACCCAAAAAATTTAGATCTTATTTTTTTTAACAATTTATTAGCGTTTATATATATATATATAATATATAATATATAATATAAATATATATATATTATATATATATATATAAAATATACCTAATATAAGTAGATAGAATATTAATGTAATAATATATTTATATAATATTACTATAAATATAATAATATATATATCATAAATATATACTATATATATATATAATATATATATACATACAATATAATACTAATATTAATAATATATATATATAATATATATAATATATATAATATATATATATATATAAATATATATATATATATATGCTATAATATATATATATAATATATTATATCAATATATAAAATTATAATAAATATAATATATATATATATATATAATAAATATATAATATATATATATATACTATATATATCCCTAAAATATTTAAATAAATATAATTAAATATAATATAAAATATATATTATTATATATATATATATATATATAATTTTTGTAAAATCATGCAGTACCTTGCTAACTCTACTTCAGTGGCTTCTAGTTTAGCAAACTACAAAAAAATTTTGTGAATTTTTTTCTATGGAAACGCTTAATATATATGATAATATATCTATATATATGATATATACTATATATATTATTATATATAACATATATATATAAATATATATATATATATATATATAGTATATTCCAGCTAATAAGTGATATATCTTTGAATTACAGTGTTCTTTGGTGAACAGAAATTTTTTATTTGTTACCAAAAATCATTGTATATTTTCCATTCAGCTCTGTTTCGAGGTTAGTAATTATATACTTAATATATATATATATATATAATATATATATATTATATATATAAATATTATATAATATATATATATATATATATATAATATATATAATAATATAATATATATATATATAAAATATATATATATATATATCATTTACAGACAAGTGTGTTATTTATATCTTCTGCAGTACGGTATACTTTTGTGCTGGTTCCAAATAAAGAATTACAAGGAATATTTTTTGATACTGTTTCTCGTCCATGGATTTGGCAGGTGTTTTGATGGGAGAAGGGGATTCTCTCTGCATCAACTGTGCGCCCAAATCGACTGAAAAAAATCACATTCAAGGATGAAAAGATCTGAAGAGAGAGGGAAGGGGAAAGCTATGATGATGGGTTGATAGAATTAACTGATTGTGGTGCCATAACGTTGGTATGTAACAAAGTCGGTAACACCTTTATCAATATAGCTGGTATTGAACCACACGATAGGTGCCGGTGGAAGCAAGTAAAACAAATATGTTGATATCGAGAGGCCATTTGCTGAACAGGAATACAACAATACATGGCGGAGTTGATCTGGCGGATAGCTCATATGGCTATAACCGGATCAACTTCCAAGTCCAGAAAAATGATACACCGTATCTTTTATTATTATGTTCGAACTAGCGTTGCAATGCCTGGCTGTTATACGCGAGGGTCCCTGTGAGCAAAAGTCTCCTCAAAAAGAACATCCTGCCACTAGTCGATTTCAAAACGGACATAGCGGATGGGCTTATGAATTGGTAGAAGTAGTGGCACCCCGTAAGGAAGACCTTCGAAAGCCGGGGCCGGGCCGGGGCCGGAGCAATGAGAAAACAGAGGTCAAAACAGAGAATATGCTCCAGCACAATCTGTCAGGTATGACAACCTTCCCACTGGCCAGTAGTTACAGAGGGGAGGAAAACTGGCAAACTTTGCAAAAAGCTCAAGATGTCGTCAATTTTGCGAAAAATGCACAGTTCATCTTTGCCTCCCCCCTCGGCAACAAATACCACGTTCTTTGTTCAATATCATAAGCATTAGCTAGTCTTTTTTTACCCTCTCTCTACCTATGCCTCTTCTATATTATAGACTATATATATAAATATTTATATATACTTAATATATATCTATATTAAATATAATATATATATATATATTATATACTATATATATATATACTATATAATATAGATATATATTTGAAAAAGAAATACATATCTTATTTTTTTAATTTTCATTATGAAAAAGAATATATATATAATATATAATATAATATATTATATATAATATATATATATATTATATATATATATATTAATATATAATAATCTATAATAATAAAATATATATATATATATAAATATAACATATATATATATATACCATCATATAGTATATATATAGATATATAATAGATATATATATAATATAAATATTAATATATATAATATATAATATATATCTAATATTATATATTTAAAATAATTATAATTAATTAATATATATAAATATAATATATATATATAATATCTATATATAATATATTATAATATAAATATTTATCGATATATATATAATATTTTAAAGTGAAATTTAAGATTAATGATATAACATTGTATATTTTATATTTCATATTTCTATGTACAAATTATTTTTATATAAAAATTCAAAAACTATACATTATTCTATTTATTTATACTAGGGATGTACCGATAGTATCGGTATCGGTATCGGTATCGGCAGTATCAGCCATTTTTGGGGTATCGATAATCGGTATCGGTATCGGTTAATATGGCCCCGATACTCTTACTTTTTGGGTGAAGCAATTATGAAAACTTTTAGATTCAATAAATAAATGCTCAATTTATTCCAGAGTAGTGATGGGCGATGAATGCGTTAACATGGGAAAATTCGGAATATTTTTCTAAAGAGGTTGAATGAAATTTCTGGGGAGGAGTTGAAATATTCTGATGCCTATTAAGTGAAGAAAATATTACAGCAGAAACTGGAGAAAGATTATGTTTCTGCATCATAATTTAAGAACTCTAAATTTGAAGTACTAGAATTTTGTATGTCAATGGTTTCGTATATTAATTTTTTTAAAAATCAATGTTTTGAAGATATATACTTACTAACACTATATTAAAGATTACATAAAATATTAAGTTGAAATATAAGCAAATCTTAAAGAAATATATTATTAATAAATCAATTTTAATTAAATAAGTGGATAGGTCATTATTATTAACCAAGAGAAATTATTATTTTATTATTATATTATTAATTATTTTATTATTTTATTATTAACCGCTAACCTTCTCCTGTTGAGGCCCAGATGGGCTAAGCTTCATCTCTAAGCTCGTTTGATATATCCAACTATCAACTTATTTCCATAATTTCTCTCTACAAGACGTGATGGAGTATGTGCATATTATAAACATAATACTCCTGTAAAACGTCTTCGAAAATCTCGAATCTCCTAACTTGCTGTTGTTGGCTTCAAATCGCCTTTCTTCTAACTAAACTAAACAAATACTGATGCATTGCTACAAGTTCTTACCTAACAGAACAGATTTTCCAGCCTTTTTTGAGTATTTACTACTTCCGGCGAGACTGTTATATTTTCCTCATCCTCCATATCAAGGGATTTCCAATGCTACAGAACACTGAATGGCTGTGGCTCCTCTCCTATTGATCTAGGTGGGGAAGGTGTGATTCATTCAGCATTCTCAAAGATCTGAGCAACTAATTAAGAACCTACACACTCCGGATCGTCCCCAAACCATTTCTTGAACACACCTGACCTATGGTGGACACTAGTTTCCTCACTATAAATACACCCCCTTCGCTAGTATTGGTAAATCTGAACCAACAACTTATACTCTTCATTTTATTAATACCTTTTCTCCAACAGCTCCACTGTCCTATACGTTTTTCTAGTACTTTGATCGGGCCGAATGTGGGTCTTTCGTCCCTTTTACTAACTATAATTGGAGATACTGCTTTGTCACTGAAGTTTCTTCTGCTTCTGCCGATAAGGTGGGACTGTAATCGTTGGTGGGATACCGCAAGTTCCTTCCTTCTCAACTTAAATCTCTTCCTATCCTCAAATATATGGTTCGATCGTGATTGTTCTCTGGCCCATCTCACGCTAGAGACAGTGGCAGTCTCGGGAGTGGAAATACATCTATTCTCATATCACCCCTCGCTAATTTTCATCAGCCTAGAATGCGTTGCAGGGAATTCTTCGACGACGCAAAGCAAAACTTTCATTAAACGAAAGTGCATTGACCTCCTTGTTCTCCTACGAACAAATCTTTCTGGCCTCTGTTCAAAACATCTCTAAGAACTTCTGTAAATTTGTATTCCTCCTCTTATTCAATCTGATGGTTCTGTTTCTAAATACTCCAACTGAAAGGCCAATCTCTTTGGTCTCCTATTTTTCTCTAACTCAACCCTGAACGATTCTGGCATTAAACTCTCCTCTCCATCCTTAAGTCCTCCAAGTGTCCTACAGTGTGGATTAAACTTGATCGGGTGCATGGGCTCCTAAGAATCTATGAACGTAAGGCAACCGATGGCCCGATGGCTTCTCCCCGAGTTTGAGGGATGGCTTCCGTGCTGAAGACGTTACCTCGTTCAAATATTTTTCTCTATGTCTCATACTAAGCACTTTCCTCAGTGTTGGAAGCACGCTTCATGTCAAGCTTCCGAACAAACAGGAAGAGGAAGCCTCCTGATCTCTTCTAACCTCGCACCTATAGCTCTCACTGTTTCTATCTAAGATCTTTGAAAACCCTTCTCAACCCTCACTTCTTAGATCTAATCCGAATCTCATTCCCTTCTTGCGATCTCTATAAGGCCTTTCGGGGCTCGAGGTCTACTCGCGATAATTCCTTTTAACCGCGATTTATGGTTTTCCGCATAGGAACCTACGGGAACTTGCGTGGTGGCGCTTGACATTCAAAGCATTCGAGTATGCATGCGTCACTGCTCTCCAACTCCCTCCTTCTCTTAGCTTACTTATGTCTAGCTTTCTTCAAATCGTTCAATATCAGAGCTGTTTTGAATGGGGCGACTTCTTTTTCTGTCATAGTGGTGTTCCTCATGGTTCTTCTTTATCTCCTGTTTTATTCCTACTTGATCATTTTATGATCTCACCAGCATCATCTAACCCTATCCACTCATATACCGATGAATCAATTATACATGTTTCAACTCATTTCAAATTCTGCTCCCTCTTTTACTTCTAGAATTCTCTCGTCTTAATATTTCCGACTCTTCTCGCTGATCTGGATAAGTTTCCTGATGGGGTTATCTGAATCTTTGTGAACTTCAATTCGTTAAACACAACATCTCCGTCTCTAGACACCTTCTATTCTCCCTATCTCTTAGACGGTTCTCGGTCTCTCTCTCTTCCGTTACAATATAAATCATCCTTAGCATTAACATTAAACACAAAAAAAAAGTTTGGAACCTCATATCACAACGGTTGCTAGGGCGGCCTCAAGAAATTGGGAGTTCTATGTAACTGAGGAACTTTTTTTTTTCTTCTCAGTTCTTCCAACTCAAGCCTCATCCGAACTTCTTGTATGGAGTACTGCCTCTCATCTCGGGGGGGGGGGTCTGGTTTCACCGGTTTTGGATAGGGTCAATCAATGGACAAAAGGCTCTATAAACTGCTCTGTCTTTTCCAGTTCACTTGCCTTCTATCTTTGCGGCGCGATGTTGGTGGCTTTATCTCTTTCTATAGACCCAGCGGAAAGACTCAAGTAACTTACCACTCGCGTCCACGGCCTTTACGACGCCCTCGTAGCCCAAGGGGTGTTGTGTCTGCGCAAGTTGTGTTGATATTGGTGACTCCAGGCTAGTTCGCTGCGTGCTTCCTTCTTTCTGCCACCTCAGTTCTGTGGAATTGCTTCCTTCTTCTGCTTCCTGCTGAATACAATAGAGACACTTAGAGAGAGAAAGAGAGAGAAGAGAGAGGGAGAGCAGAGAGAGAGGAGAGAGAGAGAGCAGAAATTAGAAACAAAATCAAGAATGGTAATGAATAACAGGAAAACTTCGATGTATTAATGCGGTTCTTAATGTATTTGCACATTTAAATAAGAATGAAAGAACACAATTTAATTCTTCCTATTATAAATTAAAATTTATTAAATGAATAGAAAATTGTTTAAAATATACTTTTTAATTACTCGTCACGTCAAAAATTTACTAATAATCGTAATCGTAACAAGATGTCTTAATCGTCCATCACTATAAAAAGTTCTAATAAGGAATCCCTTAAGCTAGCAAAACCCCACAAGACTGGCATCTCCGAAGGTGAACCACTTCTAGAATGCATTTAATAGCATAACCGAGGAGCTTGCTCGCGTGCAAAAAAAAAAAAAAAATTCACAGAAATTTAGAAATTATTCTTATCAGCAACAACTGCAACAGCACTGATAGTGACGTGACGGTGGCTTTTCAGCAAATAAACCTCCACTGAAGATGAAGAGGATTGGATATGTAGACTTTAAAAAGTTCATGGCCGAAATTGCATTGACAATCTCATTTACCTTCAAAGGAATCAACCAAGGAACCTCATCGAAAATACTGAAGAGACATTCATCAAGAAGCAAAGATAATTTAAATTTTGCAATCTGTGAAGAGGAGTTGAGGCTCTACCAAAACATGGAGATGCTTCCTACAGCAAAAAGGAATCCTTTCATGTGGTGGCATGAAAAATGGGCCAAGGTTTCATTTATTATCAGTGCTTGCAAGCAAATATGCATCAGCCCCTCCCCCATCAAGAGCGAGCGATTTTAGTATAGTGGGATGTAAACACCCCAAAGAACAGGCTCTCGCAGATACTAGTGAAAGCTTAATGTCTATGTATTGACAAATTTGGAGATTTTTGAATTTGAGTATTGAATGGATATCTATCTTTATCTAAAGGAGTAATTTATATTAGTCAGTTTGATAATAGTTTTTTATTTTGTCTTTCAGCCCATTAATTGAGGTCTCTTCTTCATTATTTTTCTTCTTTATATTGTACTAGTTAAAGAGTCTTCTTGTAAAGTGCTAATCATGTTAAAACAATAAAAGTCTAGTAGCTTAACACTTTGTTATACTAACTGGAAACATAGGAAATGGAATATTTTTGGAATTAAACACGAACATAAAAAAGCTATTATACTATATTTGCATTATCAACCCTTCATTACTTATTTAATTTATTAAAATAAATATATTTGAGCACAACCAAATATGAAATAAATGACTAAGTATTTGTTGTACATAGAATGCAATCCTGAGTTGCCTAGCAGTACACAAATGTTCTATCTTATTACTGTGTATTTATTTCATTAATTAAAGTATCGGTATCGGCACCTAAAAAAATAGAGTATCGGTATCGGTATCGGCCTCTTTTCTGTATCGGTACATCCCTAATTTATACCTAATTTGCATGTTTTAGTTAGTAATTTACAGTATTATAGCCAAATTATTGCTAGAGTGCCAAAAATTTTAAAATATACTCTGAAGTCCGGACCAGTCACCGGTGACCGTTTTTATTTTGGCACTAAAAAATGTAATTTGTTTTTCAAAAACAGTTCTAATGTTTTATTAGGGTCCTATTCACCTTGAATTTGCAAGGAAATAATTTTCGTACAATTTTTTCATAATTCAGGGCTTTAAGGGTTAAAATTTCAGGTTTTAAATTTAGGTTTTAGCGTTCAAAAATTTAGCGTACGAAACATTTTGTTTCTGTCTTTTATTTTTTTAATTTCTTTTTTGTGTGTGATTGTGTGTGCGCTTATGATAGCAGATTTGCACACACGTGGCTTTCTTTTGACTTTACCAACATCAATGGCTTGCAATCTAACTCTGCATCCATGGACTATTACTTCTCTAACTCTAACCCTAATTTTATGCTCTTGTCTGAGACCCAGATGGATAAGAATTCATCCTTCAACTCGTTTAATATATCCAACTATAACTTATTCCGTCAGAAGGGTGGAGTATGTGCCTATGTAAATATAAATACTCCTATAACACGTCTCGAATCTCCTAACTTTGATGTTCTGTGGCTTAAAATCTTTCTTCCTTCTACTATAATAATCTTATGCTTCTGATACTGTTCTCCTAACAGAAACAGATTTCATGCTTTTTTGATTACCTTACTAATTTCTCACGAGACGTTATATCTTCTCATCCAAATCACAACGGTTGCTTGGGCGATTTTTCAATGTACACAACAATGAGTGGTTGGGTCTTCTCATACTGATTTAGGTGGGGAGGAAGCAAAATCATTCAGTATTCTCACGATCTGGAGCACAAATTAACGAAGCCTACCACCACTCGATCGTCCACCAATTCTTGAACCACACTTGATTCTATGTTTCAGCTACTAGTCCTTCTCTATAAGATACACCTCCTCGCTCCTATCGTACAATCTGAGCCACACCTATATCTCTTAATTTTGAATACTTTCTCCAACATTCCACCACCATATGCGGTTTTCTCGGCAACTTTGATCTGCAATGGGGGGCATTGGTTGCTTCTACCTAACTATAAATATAATTGGAGTGACTGCTTGACTCTGGAGACGCATCAGCTTCAGCCGAAAAAGTGAGAACTTTAATTGAGAGGATGAGCTGGTTCATTCCCTTCTTGACTAAATCTTCGTCTTATCAAAATCCATGGTTCGATCGTGCTTGGTTCTCTGGCCATTCAGGCTAGAGACAGTTCCGTATCCGGGCTGTGGAAAAATCTCGTCTCCTATCACTCTGCAATTTCATTCACGCTAGAACTCGTTGCAGGGATACTCTCGACGAAGCAAAGCGGGACTTTCATTAATGAAAGTCGCTGCCCCCCTTGGTTCTTCTTTACTGACAATCCTCTGGCCTCATGCAAAGCATCTCTACAACTCTGTAACTCAATTATTTCCTCCTCTTATGCTCTGATGATTTCTGTTGGCTTATACCTAACTGAACAGGCCAGCTCTCTTTGGCCTCGCTATTTCCCCTCTAACTCAACCCACTGGAACGATTCTGGCCAATTCCCTTCTCATCCTTCTCCTCTCCAAGGTGTCCTAGCTTTTGCTGTAATTTCATTTGATCCGTGCTGGACTCCTGAACTCTATGAACGTTTGAAGGCGGGTGGCC
>JABUQX010011793.1:52500-60000 GCA_015478945.1 Trachelipus rathkii | reverse complement strand
CACACACACAGCAACAACAACAACACACACACCTAGCCTACACCTAGCCTACACCCAGCCTCCAATATAGCCTACACCCAGGCCTTCCACTGAGCCTTACCACCCAGCCTACACTAGCCTTCACCTAGCCTAACACCCTCACCTAGCCTCCACCCATCCTTCACCTAGCTACACCTACACCTAGATTCACTTCAGCCTTCACCTAGCACTACACCACACCTAGGCCTCCACCCAGCCTTCACCTAGCCTACACCTACACCTAGCCTCCACCCAGCTTCACCTAGCCTACACTACACCTACAACCTAGAACTCCACCTAGCCTTCACGGCTACACCATTACCTAGCCTACAACGTGCCCCTACAACTTTGATGCTCAAACTTTTATGGGCTCAACTTGAATGACGTCATCTCTGTTGGAATCATTATATTTGATGATATCAACTTTGATGACTCAGATTTATGATGTCAACTTTGATTTGGTTCCAATCAACCCGTTTAAAAAGAAAGAAAGGGGTTAAATCAGTGATGTTTTCTATTAGTGTTCTATGATTATTCTATAGAGTGCCAGGTGAGTGCCAAGTGGGGTGCCAATGGGTGCCAATGAGTGCCAATTGAGTGCCAATGAGTGCCAAGTGAGTGCCACATATTGCCAAGTGAGTGCCACATAGTGACCACTGAGTGCCATCTTTTTTTCAATTCCTTTTCTAGCTCCCCCGAGGCCTATGATAGCCACTAAATATGGGTGTTACCCCTTAGGTTAATAAGGTAATGAGAATCGATTGGTGTTATTACAAGTTGCTTAGGATGCTTTCCTACTATGAGTTTAGTCTTTTTCTAACACTGTATACACATATATCACTTATACACACATACACTATGACACTTATACACACAATACACTATGACACATATACAACCACTATGACACTTTACACACTTACACTCGTCACATAGACACTTACATTCACCCATAGACACTTCACTCACCCGATAAGAACACTTACACTTACCCTTAGACACTTGCGATTGGTGTATATTATAAGTTGCATAGGTATGTTTCCTACTATGAGTTCAGGCATTTTCTAACCCTTTTCTAGCTGTTCTACCCTACATCAAAGAACAGAGCTAATCATTTAATTGTCTTCCCCTAGGGTCATTAATTGGAACCACCAAGGGCCGCAGCATTTCGCACCTCGCCGCAAAGGACAGTCAACCCCGCACCCGGCCAGGTGCGCCCGCCGCGTCCCCGTACGCCGCGTCCCCGTACGCGCGTTCCCGCCCGCCGCGTGCGCCCGCAGGCGCAATCCGGCGCGAAACCGGCGCGCCGCGTGCGCCCGCAGCCGCAATATTCCCGCGCGAATGAAAAAATATATTATACTATAAGTTCATTCATTTTTATTTCATAATTAAACATTTCAAAGAATTTCTTTTCAAATATACTATGAGTCATTCATTTTTATTTCATACTTTAAAACATTTTTATTAAAAAACATTTTCGCGAACCTAAAACTGTAACTCATTACTGCTTTACTGCTTTACAACATATATTTATTAACATTATTTTTTACTTAATAGTTTTTAAATTTATAAATTTTTTAAAAGTTAATTAACTAAATATAAAATCCAAGTGTCTGTATATAATCATTTTATTTTACTAACAATTGTACGAAATATTTATTAAAAACATAAACTTTACATACTTAAAGACAGTAAATTCAGTAATCAATTAGAGATGTTACCTAACCCTAAGGGATTAGTATGCTTTTGTTTTTTACTGCTTTTACTGCTTTAACTTTCTGCTTTACTTCTTTAACTCACTGTTTACTGCTTTAAACTCACATACATTACATACCTTAAAGCAAGTAAATCAGTAAATCAATAGAGGTGTTACTAAACACTAAGGGATTAGTATGCGTTTGTTTTACTGCTTTTACTGCTTTTACTTTCTGCATTTACTTGCTTTTAACTCACTGCTTTTACTGCTTTTAACTCACATACATTACATACTTAAAGCAGTAAATCAGTAAATCAATAGAGGTGTTACCTTAACACCTAAGGGATTAGTATGCTTTTGTTTACTGCTTTACTGGCTTTAACTTTCTGTTTACTGGCTTGTTAAACTTCTGCTTTACTGCTTTAACTTTCTGGTTTACTGCTTTAAACTTTTGCTTTACGCTTTAACTCATATGTTTTTTATTGCTGTTTTAACTCATATATTTATTTAACATTATCATACCTTAAAGCAGTAAATCAGTAAATCAATAGAGGTGTTACCTAACACCTAGGGGGGATTAGTATGCTTTTGTTTTACTGCTTTACTGCTTTAACTCATGTTTTACTGCTTTAACTCACTGTTTTACTGCTTTAACTCATATGTTTTACTGCTTTAACTCATATATTTATTAACATTATGTTTTTTATTTTGTTTTAATACTTTTTATTTATTTTAATATTATTTTTATTTATTTTTATTATTATTTTTATTATTTTTATTATTTTATTTTTATTTTTATTATTATACTTAGTGTTATTTTACTTCATGCCTATTGTTATTATTTTACTTTTATTAATATACACACACACACAAAGATTTACTTACACACACAGATTTACTTACACACACAGATTTACTTACACACACAGATTTACTTACACTTACACACACATTCACTATGACACTTACATTTACCCATAGACACTTACATTTACACTTATACACACGCGGTCACACACACACACACCCAAACTTACACTGTATACACACAATTCACTATGACAACTTATACACCATTCACTATACACTACATTTACCCATAGGACACTTACACTTTGACACTTACACACACACACACCACCACACACACACACAGAGATTTACTTACACTCACACACAGATTTACTTACACACGCAGATTTACTTACACTCACACAGATTTACTTACACTCACACACAGATTTACTTACACTCACACAGATTTACTTACACACACAGATTTACTTACATCACACGCAGATTTACTTACACACACAGATTTACTTACACACACAGATTTACTTTACCACACCACAGATTTATTACACACACAGATTCAGTTTTACTTACACACACAGATTTACTTAACAGATTTACTTAACACACACACACACACACGCACACTCACTTACACATATAACGTATAATTTCTATACTATTTCTATTTCTATATTTCTATTTCTAAATCTATACTGGAATTACCTTTTGACCTGGTATTAGGCTTAAATCCGCATGGGATACAAAAAGGCTTATCCTAAATTAGGCCTAACGTAGTTTAATGCACCACATTTTACAGAAATAGTTCAGTTTGAAATATCAATTTTGACCTGGAATTTAGGCTAAAACATTTAGAGATTTACAAAAAGGATTATTCTTAAATATTAGGGCCTAAAGTAGTTATTTCAACACATTTTACAGAGAGGGGTCAGTTTCGTATCTGTAAGGAGTGCGGATTGTTGTTTTCTCGTGATGGATTGTCAATGTACATAGATAATAATAATAATAATAAAGAAAATCCGAATATTTAAAACTTTGAAATATTTTTAGTTAACATTCGAGCGTTAATAAATTTAAATAGTCTTTAATAATTGTTATTTTAAATAAAACTTTAGAATGATTTTAATAAATACATGTTATGTTAGCAGAGAAGAACTTATTTTGTTTTTTTTATACTTTATTACATGGCTAAAGATGATGTAAAGAAGTAAGTCAATAGAACAAAACGTGGCATAGCTTAGTGTAGAGGGGTGCTAGGGGCTGAACTTACTGATTTACTGATTTATTTCATTTAAGGTAACGTAAAATATAATGTTTGTGATAAAATTTTCATAAAATTTTTAGTAAAAGTTATTTTAAAACTTGATAGTAATAAAATTTATAAACATAAAGTATTAACAGTTAATAATAAATCCTTTGTCAAAAATAATGATTGATTTATTATAGAAATTTTAGTTTGAAGAAACTTTGAAATAATTTTAGTTATATTTGAATGAGTTATATAAATGTACGTGTTTATTAAAACTAAAATGTTTTAATAAATTATACCTTATATGTGTAGTGTAGACTGTGCGTGTGTGTGTTGTGTGTGTGTGTTGACGTGTAAGTAAATTCTGTGTTGTGTAGTAAATCTGTGTTGTGTGTAAGTAATCTGTGTTGTGTAAGTAAATCTGTGTGTAAGTAATCCTGTTGTGTTGAAGTAAATCTGCGTTGTGAGTGTAAGTAAAATTCTGTGTGTGTACAGTAAAATCTGATGTGAGTGATAATTAAATCTGTGCGTGAGTGTAAGTAAATCTGTTGTAGAGTGTAAAGTAAATCTGCGTGTGATTAAGTAAATCTGGTGTGTGAGTGTAAGTAAATCATGTGTGTGTGTGTGGTGGTGTGTGTGTGTAAATGTAAGTGTCTATGGGTAAATTTAAAGTGTCATAGTGAATGTGTGTATAAGTGTCATAGTTGAATGTGTGTATAAGTGTAAGTGTGTGTGTGTGTGTGACCCGCGTGTGTATAAGTGTAAATGTAAGTGTGCTTATGGGTAATGTAAGTGGTTCATAGTGAATTGTGTGTGTAAGTGTAAGTAAATCTGTTGTGTGTAAGGTAAATCTGGTGTGTGTAAGTAATCTGTGTGTGTGTATTGTGCGTTTTCTAAAATAATAAATAACAATAGGCATGAAGTAAAAAACACTAAGTATAATAATAAAAAAAAAATAAATAATAAAAATAATTAAAAATAATAATAAAAATAATAAAATAATAATAAAATAAAATAAAAAGTATTAAAACCAAAATAAAAAACATATTTAATAAATACTATGAGTTAAAAGGCAGTAAAACATATGGTTAAGCAGTTAAAACATATGAGTTAAAGCAGTAAAACATTGAGTTAAAAGCAGAAAACATGAGTATAAAGCAGTAAAAGCAGTAAACAAAAAGCATACTAATCCCTTGGTGTTAGGTCCCACCTCTATTGATTTACTGATTTAAGGGTATTGTAATGTTAATAAAATATGAGTTAAATCGTAAACATATGAGGTTAAGCAGTAAATAGCAGAAAGTTAAACAGTAAAGCAGAAAGTTAAAGCAGTAAAGCAGAAAGTTAAAGCCAGTAAAGCAGAAAGTTAAAAGCAGTTTTTTTTAAGGTGCACATGTTGTACGATCATGCACTTGGTGTTAAAACACTAACAAGCTTGGAAGTACTAAGCTGTATGAACACCCTTTAGTTGTTGCTATATTTACTCTGCTTGGTAACACTCTCACTAAATATCTGATTTACCATGATCCTTTACTGCGCATGTTAAATCTCTGCATCGGTATTTGATATGATTTTCGTAGTTTTTTAGAGTGGTAGTATATAAGCCAGGCCTAAAGACAGTTAGAGTGTGTGAAAAGCAGTTATAATGTTGCAGTAAAGCTGTTAGATCTTTAGCATGCTCAGCTCATCGTAACATGCAACACCGTGTTACAACTTTACTTAAGTCCCTTATAATGTAGTTGTGATTTTAGGTAACACCTCTACTATCTGGCACTTTAACTGGCTCGTTTTATAATGCATTAACGGTATTGTCATGCTATGTGAAGTCTAAGCAGTAAATCATGAGATTGTTTAAACAGCAGTAAAGCAGACAATATTAAGCAGAATTTCACCAAGCAGTAAAACAAAAAGCATACTAATCCTTAAGGTGTTAAAAGGTAAAACATCTCTGATTGATTTACTGATTTACTTCTTTAAGGTATGTAAAGTTTATGTTTTTAATAAATATTTTGTATCTACGAAACCAAATAAGTTACAATATATGGACACTCTGGATCTTTTTCTTCTTACATAAATTTAAAAAATTTATAAAATTAAAAAAATATTAGTAAAAAATAACGTTAATAAAAAATAATGGCTCAAATTATAGGTCTGTAATGCAGTTACAGTTTTAGGTTCGCCGAAAATGTTCTTTTAATAAAAATGTATTAAGTTAATTGAAATAAAAAATGAATGACTCATAGTATATTTGAAAAGAAATTCTTTGAAATGTTTAAGTATGAAATAAAAATGAATGACTTATATTATATATATTTTTCATTCCCGCGCGGGTATATGCGCCTGCGGGCGCACGCGGCCGGCGGGAACGCGGAAATATTGCGCCTGCGCGGGGCGCACCTGCGGGTGTCTGTGGTTTGACTGTCTTTGCGCGGAGGGCGAATGCTGCGCCTTTTGGTGTTCAATTATACCTAGGGGAAGGACATTATATTAGCTCTGTTCTTGATGTAGGGGTAAGGAAAAGGCTAGAAAAGGTTGAAAATTGCTAAACTCATAGTAGGGAAACATCTAGCAACTATTAATATTACACCAAATCGCAATTATCTAAATGTGGTAAGTGTTAAGGCTGTTCTATGGGTGAGTGTTAAGTGTCATATGGGTAAATGTAAGTGGTCTTGGGACGAGTGTAGTGTTGTATAAGTGTCATAGTTGTGTATAAGTGTCATAGTGTAATGTGTGTATAAGTGTCATAGTGTATGTGTGTATAAGTGATATAGTGGATAAGTGTTTTTAGAAAAAAAGACTAAACTCATAGGAGGAAGCATCCTAGCAACTTTTAATATACACCAATCGATTCCTCATACCTTATTTACCTAGGGGTAGACACCCATTTTAGGGCTAATTCTAGGCTCGGGGGGAGGCTAGAAAAGGCTGCTTGAAAAAAAGTGGCACTCACTTTTGCCACTATGTGGCACTCACTTGGCACTATGTTGAGCACTCACTTGGCACTCATTAGCACTCATTGGCATTCATTGGCACTCACTTGGCACTCCTTGGCACTCACCTGGCACACTCATAGAATACTCATAAAACACTAATAGAACATCACTTAGATACTTTTCTTACGGGTGATTTGGGAACCATCAAAGATGAACAACCAATAAATCTGAGTCATCAAAGATGGAATCATCAATATAGATGCCAACAGAGATGACGTCATCAAAGTTGAGGCATAAAAGTTGGGAGCCATCAAAGTTGTTAGGGGCACGTGTAGGCTAGGTAAAGGTGTACGCTAGGTGAAGGCTGGTTGGAGTCTAGGTGTAGGTGTAGGTGTAGGTGTTAGGCTGGTGAGGCTGGGTGGAGGCTAGTGTAGGTGTTAGGCTAGCTGTGAAGGCTGGGTAGGAGGCAGGTGTAGGTGTAAGGCTAGGTGAAGGCTGAGTGAGAATCTAGTGTAGGTGGTGGCTAGGAAGGATGGGTTGGAGGCTAGGTGCGGGTGATAGGCTAGGTGAAGGGCTAGGTTGTAGGCTGAGGTGTAGGCTATGTGGAGGCTGGGTGTAGGCTATATGGAGGCTGGGTGTAGGCTAGGTGTAGGCTAGGTGTGTGTGTGTGTGTGTGTGCGCGCGCGCTCGCGCGTGTATAGATGTGATCGAAATATCAAAAATAGGGCTAAGCCCCTAAAGGGTGGCCAAAAATTAGGGTGGGCCAAAATTGACCCATGGAAGAC
>JABUQX010011793.1:25000-35000 GCA_015478945.1 Trachelipus rathkii | reverse complement strand
TATATATATATATATATATATATATATATATATATATATATATATATATATATATATATATATATATATATATATATATATATATATATAAATATATATAATATATATAAATATTATTAAAATTGGAATGCGAATTAAAATATTTCGTAATGAAAGTTTGCGTTTCAATATGCTTTTGGTCTCAAATTCGTTTGCATTTCAATTATTAACTCTTTGCCAAACTATATTTATTCCTTAAAAGATGTTATGTGTTTTAAATTGTAAATATTGGAATCATGAAACCGGAACACTTTTGAGGAAGTTAAATAGCTGGAGTTGATATGCTGGAATAATTATTCAAAATCAAAGCTTTTTCGTTTGAAACCTCGTGCTGTTAAGTCGCTAATCGAACTCGTCCTGTAAAAAAGTTTATTAATTTCTGTCGTTCGAAAGAAGTGGATGCTTTTAAATAGAACTCCCTTCCTACTTTTGTTAAGTGTTAGTTATAAAAAAGTGTAAAATCGTATAATCACTAAGGCCTTATAAACCGTGATTAAATGTAACTTCATCAAGTGCATTGTAACGCTTTTTATTTTCATTAAACTAACGCTTAATCTTCAAGTCAACTTTATCTTCGTATCTTCGTAAATTAATAGTCAATCGATGCGTAAAGGAATTATTTACTACCTATACTAAGAGGCCGGTGGTATTAACTAATTACACCGGTGTTGAAACTAACAATTTCAAATTCCTTTTGGACTAATTGGATAAGAAGTTTCAGTTTATCAACAAGTAAGTTTGTTACGTTCCTTTTTTTATAGGTTGATAATTCCATTTATTTGTGCATTGAAACACATAACATTTATCAATTCAAAGTTTACTGTCGTAAATTTATTATTCTTAACTCGAATATAATAACTACGTTGGTATTAGGGTTGTATCTGTAAATATTCTACTTGCATAGATACAATTTTAATAATTTTTGAAATTGTTAGTTAATGTTTGCAATTTTTGAAATTGCCAGTTAATTTTTGAAGTTTTTCAATATTTCATAAGAATCAATTTTTTGTAAATTTGTTCAAATTTGTTTAAACCTTATGAAAGGCAAACTTAAAGTTTTTTCTTGCATCGAGTTTGAGACTAAACAGGCATATTCAAGCGCGATTTATTTCCATATGCGTAAGATTTACTAGTAAATTTTTTTTTGTTTTTCTTTGATTTTTTGATAAAGGTGTCTTAACATTTTTTTTTAATTTGAAAGCGACTTAAAGTCACGTGTTTGATAATTTTTTCTAAAAAATTGTTCTTAAGTTTTTTCTATTCGCAAAAAGTGACTTTAAAAAATAAATATTACAGTAAATATTTTGTATATATTTTATATATATATATATATACATTCGACATTTTGCATGCGCAGTGGGTGTTTTTCGTGCGCATTCGATATTTTTATATAAATTCGATAATTTTCTCAAATTCGACATTTTGCTTGCGTAGTGGTTGTTTTTCAACATAGTCTTTGCGCATTCGATAATTTTCTTATACATTCGACATTTTGTATGCGCGGTGACTGTTTTTCATTGCAATCGATGCGCAGTGTTTGTTTTTCGACATAGTCTATGTGCAGTGTTTGTTTTTTGACATAGCCTATGCGCGGTGTTTATTTTTCGACATAGTCTATGCACAGTGTTTGGTTTTCGACATAGCCTATGCGCGGTGATTGTTTTCCGACATAGTCTATGCGCAGTGTTTGTTTTTCGACATAGTCTATGCGCAGTGTTTGTTTTTTGACATAGTCTATGCGCGGTGTTTTTATTTTTCGACATAGTCTATGCGCAGTGTTTATTTTTCGACATAGCCTATGCGCTGTGATTGTTTTTCGACATTATCTATGCGCAGTAGTTGTTATCCGACATAGTTTATGCGCAGTAGTTGTTTTTCGACATAGATTTTCGACATAGACATAGCCTATGCGCGGTGATTGTTTTCCGACATAGTCTGTGCGCAGTGCTTGTTTTCAACATAGTCTATGCGCAGTGCTTGTTTTTCGACATAGTCTATGCGCAGGGTTTGTTTTTCGACATAGCCTATGCGCGGTGATTGTTTTTCGACATAGTTTATGCGCAGTAGTTGTTTTTCGACATAGATTTTCGACATAGACATAGCCTATGCGCGGTGATTGTTTTCCGACATAGTCTGTGCGCAGTGCTTGTTTTCAACATAGTCTATGCGCAGTGCTTGTTTTTCAACATAGTCTATGCGCAGGGTTTATTTTTCGACATAGTCTATGCGCAGGGTTTATTTTTCGACATAGTCTATGCGCAGTGTTTATTTTTCGACATAGTCTATGCGCAGTGTTTATTTTTCGACATAGTCTATGCGCAGGGTTTATTTTTCGACATAGTCTATGCGCAGGGTTTATTTTTCGACATAGTCTATGCGCAGTGTTTATTTTTCGACATAGTCTATGCGCATGGTTTATTTTTCGACATAGTCTATGCGCAGTGTTTGGTTTTCGACATAGCCTATGCGCGGTGATTGTTTTCCGACATAGTCTGTGCGCAGTGTTTATTTTTCGACATAGTCTATGCGCAGTGTTTGTTTTTCGACATAGTCTATGTGCAGTGTTTATTTTTCGACATAGTCTATGCGCAGTGTTTGTTTTTTGACATAGCCTATGCGCGGTGATTGTTTTTCGACATAGTCTATGCGCGGTGTTTATTTTTCGACATAGTCTATGTGCAGTGTTTGTTTTTTGACATAGCCTATGCGCGGTGATTGTTTTTCGATATAGTCTATGCGCAGTAGTTGTTTTCGACATAGATTTTCAACATAGACATAGTATATGCTCAGTGGTTGTTTTTGACATAGTTACTGCGCACTAGTGTATTTCTCATTCGTTCCATTCTTTCTCGATTTGTTCTTTCTACTATCAATATGGACATCATTCAAGACTTAGATCTGAAAGAGGCTGCTGATTTTCAAGACCTAATGCCTACAGATCTTTCAGGAGAGGAAATATCTAGCCTCAAGTCAAGTCTTCTTAAAGACTTGGGTCCTCTTAGGTTAAAAAGGGGACACTTAAGAAGAAAACTTACTCTCTGTTGTAAACACTTTCCTATAGAAGAGGAAGGTGATGAGGACTCTCCCACCTTTTACGATCCAGTTGTTGTAAAAACTGTATTTGAAAAGGTGACAACAGTCATGAGTGAAATTAAAGCTCAAGACACCATCATTGAAAACTTAATATTGGGGGCTGAATATACGAAAGTTGACCAAGCCATACTTGACGAAGAACTTACAGCCACTGATACCTACCATATTAAGATGGCTAAAGCGCTTCACTTGTTAAAAGACAAGTATGGTTATAATTCGGATTCAAGAAAGTCGTCTAGTGCCTCTTCAGAGAAGTCAAACTCAAAGGAGAATTGCTGTCATTATCCTTCTAGCTTAAAGATTCCTGCATTAAAGTGTGGAGATTTCTCGGGAGATAAAGACAAGCATTCTTTCCGCTCTTTTCTCCAATCTTTCAATAACGTATATGGAGAGAGAAGAGACATCTCAAAGGCCATCAAACTTCAATATTTAAAATCACATTTGAAGGGATATGCTCTGAAGGACATTGAGTTCTTGTCAGGCACGGATGACAATTATGATGTTGCCTTAACCATCTTAAAGGAACATTATCTAGATAAAGCATTCATTATTGACTCTATTTTACATGAGTTAGATTCGGCTCCGCCTCTTGACGGAAGACAGTTGGAACCTGTCCGGTCTTTCATTTTAAAGGTTCGTGCTAACTTGAAGGAACTTAAGGAACTTGGAGTTGACTTTTTTCAAGAGGATTCATCCGGTTGCAAGTTAATAAGTCATATCGTGGTTGATAAGCTTCCTATTTCATTTTTGAGAGAGTTGAAGCTGTCTACGAAGGAACAATATCCTTCCATCAACCTTATATTCAAAGAACACAATCAAATCATTCATAATATGGAAAGATTTCGAACTCCAAAATCTTACACTCAATCTCCCTCTTCTGGTTCTTCTCGTTCTTCTTTTGATTCAAAAAGGAGAAACAGAAATTTGAAAAAGTTTCCTTCTGTACCATCTGAACAGAGTCATACTTTCAATACATCTAAAGGTGATAGTGTGAATAAAAAGACATCATCTCCATCTTCGTCAAATATTCAAGCATCTTCTGAAATTAAATGTAAGTTGTGCAGTGGGAAGCATTTCCTTTCAGAATGCACAGTTTATGAATCTCCTAAGGCCAAAAGGGACAGATGTGTTGTGCTTAAGCTGTGCAGCAACTGTTCCAGCTTGAAACATATGGTGGATAAGTGTCCAGCAAAAACACTCAACCTTAAGTACCCTTGCTTAAATTGCAAGAGTAGAAAGCATCTCACAGCTCTTTGTCCATCTGAAATTCATACTCAACATCGGAACAACAATCGAAAAGATGCCGATGAAGAAAGTAATTCTGGTATTAGCAACCACTTGTGTATCAATACCGGACAGTCATCTGCCTCCCAAATCTTACCTACCATCACCATCACAGTAAGACACAAGAATAAGTCTGTGCCTGTTCGTTCATTAATCGACTTAGGTTCACAGAGAACCTATGCTAGTCCAAGATTGCTCAATAAATTCGACATCAATTGTGAGCAATTACCCAAGATTGACAATCCCATCAAAACCTTCATCGGAGAGCAGGTTCGTTCTTCTTATTTGGTTGATTTGGATCTCAACTGTTGTTGTGATTCATTTATATCAATTCCTGTTCTTGTAGACCCTTCTTTAGATGTGGGTTTTACTGTTAATGGACTGGCATCTGCTATTTGTAGAATTTCGTCAAAATACAAAGTAGCTGATAACTCATTTGTAGGTCCTTATGGGGACTCTGTGAATAACATCGACCTTTTGCTTGGCACTGACGCTCTTTGTCATATGAGGCACTTCCAAATGGTAGAATGTTTGGAAGGAAGTGCTATTTCAACTTGTTTCGGTTTAGTTCCTTTCGGTCCTGTGGATTCTTTTCTACTTCCACATCAAAAAGACTTTCTGTACAGAAAGCAGTCTGTTAACTCATCACGAGAACATGATGAGGAAGATTCATGACTAACAATGTCTGTCTCTTCATTGCCCTACCAATTTGTCAACGCTCCTCAAACCCTCGTAAACTCAATTCTAGATCCCCATCCTTCCTACCCTGATGTCATCGATCTTTCCTCGAATCAAAAGGATACTGAACTTGGTCTGGAGCATCTGTACAGTCTGGAGTCCATGGGAATTCAGGAAGAAAAAGATTATGGTACTACTGACAAAGAATTTATAACTAAATTCCACAACTCCATTCAATTTATCGATGGAAAGTACCACATCGAAATCCCTTGGATTCAGGATTTGCTGCATCAAGTTCCATCCAACTATAATGTTGCTTTAAGTACACTAAAACGAGTCAAGAATCGTCTCAACAATCAGGGACTCGACAAAGCATACAGTGATGTCTTTAAAGAGCAGCTGAAAAACGGCATAATTGAAATCATCAAAGTATCTCCGAAGGACTTCCATAAATATGTATGGGTTCCCCACAGGCCTGTCATAAGAATGGCTGATCAGGTATCAACTAAGATAAGACCTGTATTCAATTGCAGTCTTCGTACAAAAGGAGCTCCTTCTCTTAATCAAGCTTGTTATCCAGGTATAGATTTGTTGGTTCCCCTTCTTCGTCTTCTTTTAGCTTTTAGAACCAATAAATATGTGGTTGTTGCGGACATATCTAAAGCTTTCTTACAAATCTATCTCAAGCAAGAAAGTGACCGTAACAAGTTTTGTTTCTTCTGGGAAGAAGATGGCAGGCTTGTTACTTATCGGTACGCAACCATCATATTCGGACTTGCTGTTTCTCCCTACATTTTGGGAGCTGTTATTAGACACCACATTCAGAATAACTATCCTTATGATTTAGTCTCTCGTCTTCTGATAAATAATCTTTATGTAGATAATTTTATTTACACTCACTCGTCCCCAGAAGTACTGAGAAACATTTACACCACATCAGTTCAAAGAATGAAGGAAGGAGGATTCAACTTGTGTTCTTGGAACACTAACCATTCAAATCTTAAGGCTCAAATAAAACAGGATAACATGTTTTCTTCCCATAACTGCGAAGAGGAAAAAGTTCTAGGTTACCTTTACCATCCTGGTAATGACACCCTAAGACTCGCAGACTTTGAGTTATCATCAGTCAGTTCAAAAAGAGATCTGCTCTCTCAAGTTAATAAAATCTTTGATCCTCTTTCTTTGTTTCTTCCTGTCACATTGAGAGGTCGACTTTTGATGAGGCGTATATGGGAAAAACAAATGAGTTGGGATGACTCTATCGATCTTGAAATAAAGGAGGATTGGGAAAAATTAAGGGCCGATCTTGACTCTCTTAAGAGTTTATCGTTCAATCGTTTTTGTTTTGATACCTCATCGACTAATGCAACCCTTAACATCTTTTGCGATGCTAGTTCAAAGAGCTATGGATTTGCGGCTTACATCACCTCCCCAGAACAAGGTCCTTCGTTAATGTGGGCCAAATCTAAAGTAGCTCCTCTCAAGGGAAAAACCCTTCCTTGTTTAGAGCTTTTATCCATCTTTCTGGCGCTTAAATGCCTTCCGCAGATCGTGACTAGCCTACAAGAGGTTGAATTTAGTAAGGTCAACGTCTTCTCTGACTCCCAAATCGTTCTTGCATGGGTAGCTGGAGGAGGTAGCAGGACAAAACAAATTTTCGTTCGGAATCGTATACAGGACATTAAGAGTATGGTTTCATCTATGAGAAACGATAATTTAATACCGATCTCATTTAACTACGTCAAAACAGATGAAAACCCTGCAGACCTTATAACTCGTGGTTTGTCCTGTCGCGAATTCATGAAGAAGCTCGAACTATGGAAGAATGGACCAGCTTGGCTTAAACACGACCAAGTGTATTGGCCTAGTTATCAGCAAACAAGGAGTGTACAGGAAGGGCTTTCAACTACCTTCACAGTCATTCAAGCCCCACCTCCTCCTATTATTGACATGACCAAGTATTCTTCCCTTTCAACTTTGTTAAGAGTATGTGCTTTACTCTACAAATTCGGCACATCTTCCATCGATCCTATTGAAAATGATAGGAAAGCTCGACTTTTCTTGCTCAAGATTATGCAACAAGAAAGTTTTCCTGTCGAACTTCGTTTTTTGAGAGAGATTCAATCGGGATCAACTTCTTCAAAACCACCTGATTTAGTTTCTCGCCTGAACTTCTTTTTGGACGATTTGGGTCTTATAAGAAGTAAAGGACGGTTGTCTCGCACTAACTACTATAGTTTCGAGATAGTCAATCCAGTAGTCCTTGGCAAGTCCCATCATCTTACCACCCTGATTGTCAGAGATGCACATGTTTCTTGTAAACATCTTGGCATTCAAGCTACTTTGACCTTCATTCGTTTAAAGGGCTACTGGATAACTTCAGCTCGTCATACAATAAGAAGAGTTTTATCGGAATGTGTGACTTGTACAAAGTTCAACAGCTTTTCTTATTCTTATCCGAAGTTTACTAATTTCACAAAAGCGCAAGTCAATTTCTATCGTCCTTTCTCAAATGTTGGAGTGGATTTTACTAAACATTTTTTCATTAAAATTAAAGGGTCCACCCAACCTCAAAAAATGTATATTCTTCTTTACACCTGCCTCAATATTCGTTGTGTTTATTTGGATCTTATCCCAGATATGTCTGCTAGGGCATTCGTTCAATCGTTCCAACGCTTTGTGGCTAGGTTTGGAGTCCCTGAATTTTTATATAGCGACAATGCCCGATCTTTTAATAAAGGTGCGGATGCTCTCGAGCAGTTTGTTGTATCAGAGGTGGGTTCCGAATTTTTGCGTAAAAATCACATTAAACATATCCGCATTCCCCTATACAGCCCTTGGATGGGAAGTATGTGGGAAAGGTCAATTCGGACTGTTAAAAATTGTCTCTATAAGACTGTTGGACGTAAAAATTTGGAATACTTCGATTTCACAACAGCATTGGCAGACATTGCTAATGCTATCAATTCGAGGCCATTAACATATACTTCTTCGGATAATGATATAGTGCCTCTCACTCCTAACTGTTTTTTAAAACCGTTAGCTAATTCAAGTATCGTATTAAATGAACCCATTCCTACCGATTCCCCTTCAAGAGAAGAACTAATCCAATCCCTTAAACGATCTACTGAAATATTCGAAGACTTCCGGACTCGGTGGTATAATGAGTATTTATTAAGTTTGAGAGAGATGGGAAAAGACCTCTATCAAGTCTCATGGAAAAATAGGGTGAAAGTAGGAGACATCGTACTTATTAAAAGTCCGGTCAAAGAGCGACCATATTGGCAAATGGGCATTATTCAACTGCTTATTTATGGAGATGATAATAAGGTTCGCTCAGTCCAGGTTCGAACTCCTGGAGGTCAAATGAATGTTTACCCCATAAAGCATTTATTCCCTTTAGAGCTATCATTAACACACAGTGGAAGTCAAGTCAATCTCAAGGGAAATAGTTCTGCTTTTTTTTTTTATTTTTTTTTTTTTTTCCCAAAAACAAAAACGGTACTCAGAGGCCGGGTAAGCAGTGCTTTTTTTCCTGAAGTCGCCAATTTGGGGGGGGGTGGGGGGGCGGGGGGGCGGTGGGGCCCCCCCAAACTCTTTTTTTTTTCCGCAACCCCCCCCCCCCCCCCACCCCCCCCCCCCTCAGTCCAGGTTCGAACTCCTGGAGGTCAAATGAATGTTTACCCCATAAAGCATTTATTCCCTTTAGAGCTATCATTAACACACAGTGGAAATCAAGTCAAATCTCAAGGAAATAGTTCTGCTTCAAATTCAATGGTTCCATTACCACCATCATCTCAGCAAGTAACAATTCCTGCCCCTACCACAATTAATGATACTCCCGCGGTTGCAAATTCATTGCGTCCCAGAAGGAAAGCAGCTATAGTAGCACGTTCGAAATTTTTGAATATCGGTAATGAATCGGAATCGGAATCGGAATCATCCGAGAGTTCTGATTAATCAAATTCTTTTGTTTTTTGTTTTTTTTTGTTTTTTTTAAATGACACGAATTCGTCGAAATCCGTGCCATCGCCCCCGCCCAGTGTATTAAAATTGGAATGCGAATCAAGATCTTAAAATATTTCGTAATGAAAGTTTGCGTTTCAATATGCTTTTGGTCTCAAATCCGTATGCATTTCAATTATTAACTCTTTGCCAAATCTATATTTATCCTTAAAGATGTTATGTGTTTTAAATTGTAAATATTGGAATCATGAAACCAAAACACTTTTGAGGAACTTAAAGAGCTGGAGTTGATATGCTGGAATCATTATTCAAAATCAGAGCTTTTACGTTTTTGACCTCGTACTGTCAAGTCGCTTATTGAACTTGTGCTGTAAAAAAGTTTACTAATTTCTGTCGTTCGAAAGAAGTGGATGCTTTTAAATAGAACTCCCTTCCTAATTTTGTTAAGTGTTAGCTATAAAAAGTGTTAATTCGTATGATCACTAAGGCCTTATAAACCGTGATTAAATGTAACTTCATCAAGTGCATTGTAACGCTTTTTATTTTTATTTAACTAACGCTTAAACTTCAAGTCAACTTTATCTTCGTAAATTAATAGTCAATCAATGCGTAAAGGAATTATTTACTACCTATACTAAGAGGCCGGTGGTATTAACTCTAATTACACCGGTGTTGAAACAAACAATTTCAAATAAATTGGACTAATTGAATTGGATAAGAAGTTCCAGTTTGTCAACAAGTAAGTTGTTTACGTTCCGTTTACTATAGGTTGATAATTCCATTTATTATATTTATGCATTAAAACACATAACATTTATTAATTCAGTTTAACTGTCGTAATTTTACTATTCTTAATTATAATAACTACGTTGGTATTAAGGTTGTATCTATGAAATTTCTACTCGCATAGATACGATTTTAATAATATATATATATATAT
>JABUQX010011793.1:5000-17500 GCA_015478945.1 Trachelipus rathkii | reverse complement strand
ACTTATAAGCACTTACACTCGCCATAGACACTTACACTAGCCCAAATACACTTACACTCACACCCACAGGTAACACCTTACCTTACACTCACACACTCGAAACTCAATTTTGTTGCCTGCATCTTTGATGACTCATCTTTGATGAAGTCATCTTTGATACCACCTATATTGATGATTCATTTTTGATGACTCATCTTTTGTCTACCTCTAGATCATAAGCTGCCCACCAGGCCGCAGCAAGCCCCCTCCCCGCAAAGGATGGAGGTCCCGCACCCGCAGGTGCGACCCGCCACTCGAAGATCAATTTTGTTGGTCATTCATTTTTATTTCATACTTAAACATTTTTTTATTAAAAACATTTTCGCGAATCTAAAACTGTAACTCATTACAGACCTATTATTTTAACACATATATTTATTAACATTTTATTTTTACTTAATACTTTTTACTTAATACTTATATAATTATAAATTTTTAAAAAAAAATGTAATGTAAAAAGAAAAAAACCAGAGTGTCTGATATATAAACATTTTATTTTACTACAATTGTACGAAATTTTATTAAAAAACATTAACATTACATACCTTAACAGCAAGTAAAAATCAGTAAATCAATAAAAGGTGTAACCTAATACCAAGAGGGGATTAGTATGCTTTTGTTTTACTGCTTTACTGCTTTAACTCATGTTTTACTGCTTTAACTCATGTTTTACTGTTTTAACTTATATGTTTTACTGCTTTAACTCAATATTTATTAACAATACATACCTTAAAGCAGTAAATCAGTAAATCAATAGAGGTGTTACCTAACACCTAGGGGGGATTAGTATGCTTTTGTTTTACTGCTTTACTGCTTTAAACTCATGTTTTACTGCTTTAACTCCTGTTTTATACTGCTTTTAACTCATATGTTTTAACTGCTTTAGCTCACATATTCATTAACATTAATACCATTAAAGCAGTAATCAGTAAATCAATAGAGGGGTTACCTAACACCAAGGGGGGATTAGTATGCTTTTGTTTTACTGCTTTACTGCTTTAACTCAGTTTTTACTGCTTTAACTCATGTTTTACTGCTTTAACTTTCTGCTTTACTGCTTTAACTTTCTGCTTTACTGCTTTAACTTTCTGCTTTACTGCTTTAACTCATATATTTATTAACATTATGTTTTATTTTTGTTTTAATACTTTTTATTTATTTTATTATTATTTTTATTATTTTTATTATTGATTTTTATTATTTTATTATTTTATTTATTATTTTTATTATCTTAGTGTTATTTACTTTCATGCTATTGTTATTATTATTTGAACACAATCACACACGACACACCAACACCACACACACACACACAGTAACACACAACACACCCACACACTTACACTTATACACACCATTCACTATGACACTTATATACACATTCACTATGACACTAACATTTACCCATAGACACTAACATTTACACTTATACAATGCACACACACACACAAACACTTACACTTATACACACATTCACTAAGACACTTATACACACATTCACTATGACACATTTATCCATAGACACTTACATTTACACTTACACTCAACAGATTTACTTACAACTCACGACAGATTTACTTACACCACAACACAGATTTAACTTACACAACACAGATTTACTTACACTCGCACAACAGATTTAACACACACGACAGCACACACACACCACACATCAACAACAACACACGCAGCACGTCCTTACACATATAACGTATGAATTTAATTTAAAACATTTTATGTTTTAATTAAACCCGTACATTTATATACCTCCATTAAATATAATTAAAAATTATTTCAAAGTTTCTTAAAACTTCTATAATAAATCAGTCATTATCTTTGAACAAAGAATTTATTATAAACTGTTAATACTTTTTTGTTTATAAATTTATATACTATCAATGTTTTAAACATAACTTTTACTCAAATTTATGAAATTTTTATTAAAAACATATATTTACGAACCTTAAAGCAATAAATCAGTAATCAGTAAGGCCAGCCCTAGCACCCCTCTACATCAAGCTAATGCAACGTTTGTCTATTGACTTAATGCTTTACATCATCTTTAGCCATGTAATAAGTATAAAATAACAAAATAAGTTCTTCTCTGCTAACATACATGTATTTATATAAATCATTCTAGATTTTTATTTAAAATAACAATTATTCAATTACATTTATATTATTCACTCGATGTTAACTTAAAATATTTCAAAGTTTTTTTAAAAAATATTCGGTTTTCTTTATTATTATTATTATTATTCTATGTACATTGACAATCCATCACGAGAAACACAACAACCCGCACTCCTTACAGATCCGGAAACTGACCTCTCTCTCTGTAAAATGTGTTGAATGATAACTACTTTAGGTCTAAATTTAAGATAATCCTTTTGTAAACCCGAGGCGATTAAGCCTAATTCCAGGTCAAAATATATTTCAAAATGACCTTTTTTCTGTACAATGTGGTGCAATAACTACCGTTAGCTAATTTAGCCTAAATTTAAGGATAAGCCTTTTGTAGACGGGCTAAATTTCAATCCTAATCCAGGTCAAAAGTAATTTCCCGTATAGAAAGAATCATTGTTATTATTATTTTTATAACAATAAAATTTCAAACTGAAACATGCTGGATCGGAAAGATCCTTTAAGCAGGTAAAAAGGAAATTTTTTCCTTACTTGTGATTGGTCGGGGTAATCCTTCTCTATATGACCTCGGTGATTGGTCGAGAATTTTTTTATCGTCTTTTGAAAAATAATGTTGTTTAAACTTGTATTTGAGCAGTTGTGTTTTATTAATCTTTTAGACCCAAACTCATTTTAAATCATAGTCACTTTAGCTGTTAAGCGGTGCACAAGTTATCTGATTGTATTAAAATGTTTTATTTTTACTAAGTGTATATCATATTTATAATATAACTTACATTGAGGAATAATTATAAATTTCACTAGAATATATAATAATTAATTCACTAGTTCATGAGCTAACCACCAGGGCTCAGCATGAGCCCCACCGCGCAAGGCAGCCAAATACCCCGCTACCCGCAGGTGCGTCCCGCCTCGAAACCGCCCGCCGCGTGCGCCGCAGGCGCAATATTCCGCGTTCCCCGCCCGCCGCGTGCGCCCGCCCGGCGCAATATTCCCGCGCGAATGAAATATAATATATAAATATATATATATAATATATATATATATATAAATATATTATATATATATATATTATATATAATATATTATATATAATATTATATATATTAATATATATATTATATTGTGTGTGGGTGAGTGGTGGTCTATGGGTGGAACGTAATTTGTCCTATGTGTATGTGCGTAGGTGTGAATAAGAGATATATGTGTATGTGTGAATAAGTGTAAGTGTAAGTGGCTATGGTAAGTGTAACTGCTTATAAGCTGAAGTCATCAATATAGGTGGTATCAAAGATGACGCCATCAAAGATGAGTCATCAAAGATGAACCACTAAAGCCGAGGTACCAAAAGCTAAGTTATTAAAGTTGAGGCATCAAAGCTTAGGCATCAAAGCTGAGGTATCAAAGCTGAGGCAATAAAAGCTGAGGATCAAAGTTGGGGCATCAAAATATCGAGTGGGTGGGTTGCGTATGTGTAAGTGTGTATGGTGGGTGTGTGTGTGTGTGTGTGTGTGGTGTGAGAGTGTTGCATGTGTGTTCTTAATAATAACAATAGGCATGAAGTAAATAACCCTAAGTATAATTAATAAAATGTTTTAATAAATTATACCTATATGTGTACGTGAGTGTGCGTGTGTGTGTGTGTGTGTGTGTGTGTGTGTTGGTGTGTGTATGTGCTGTGTGTTTGTGTTAATGTGGTGTTCTAAATAATAATAACAACAGGCATGAAGTAAATAACACTAAGTATAATAAAAATAAAAAATAAAATGTTTTAATAAATATACGTGTTATATGTGTAAGTGAGTTGTGCCGTGTGTGTGTGTGTGTGTGTGTGTGGTGTGTGTGGTGTGTGTGTGTGTGTGTGTATGTGTGTTCTAAATAAATAATTCGCGCGGGAATATTGCGCCTGCGGGCGCAAGCGGCGGGCGGCGGGCGGAAAATATTGCGCCTGCGGGCGCACCCCGCGGGCGGGGACGCGGCGGGAACGCGGCTGCGGGTGCGGGGGTGGCTGCCTTTGCGGGTGGGGATCATGCTGAGCCCTGTGGTTAGCTTATGAACTAGTGAATTAATTATTATTTATTCTAGTGAAATTAATAATTATTCCCTCAATGTAAGTAATTATTATAAAATATGATATACACTTAGTAAAATAAAACACTTTTAATATAAATCAGATAAACTTGTGCACCGCTTAACAGCTAAATGACTATGATTTTAAAATGAGTTTGGGTCCTAAAAGATAATAAATGACCACACCTGCTCCAGATACAAGTTTAAAGAAAACAACGTTATTTTCAAAAGAACGATAAATAATTCTCGACCCAATCACATGACGACGGTCATATATGAGATAAGGATTACCCGACCAATCACAATAAGGAAAACATTCCTTTTACGAATGCTTTAAGGATCTTACCGATCCAGCATTTTTCAGTTTGAAATATATTTATAAAAATAATAATACCAATGATTCTTGTCTATACAGATTACCTTTTGAACCCGCTGGTATTAGGATTAAATTAGCACCGTCTACAAAAAGGCTTATCCTAATTTTAGGCCTAATTTGGCCTAACGTAGTTATTGCACCACAATTTTACAGAAAAAGGTCAAGTTTGAAATAATAATTTTTGACCCTGGATTAGGCTTAAAGCCTCGGTTACAAAAGGATTATCCTAAATTTTAAGACTAAAAGTAGGTTTTTCAACACAATTTTACAGAGAGAGAGTCAGTTTCGAAATCTGTTAAGGAGTGCGTGTTGTTGTGTTTTCTCGTGATGGATTGTCAATGTATATAGATAATAATCAATAATATAAAGAAACCCGAATTATTTAAAAAAACTTTGAAATATTTGTAGTTAACATCGAGTAAATAATATAAATGTAAGTGAATAATTGTTATTTTTAAATAAAAACTTAGAATGATTTTAATAAAATATATGTTATGTTAGCAAGAAGAACTTATTTTGTTATTTTAATACTTATTACATGGCTAAAGATGATGGAAAGCCAGTAATTCAATAGAACAAAACGTGGCATAGCCTTTGATGTAGAGGGGTGCTACGGGCCTGGACCTTACTGACATTTACTGATCTTATTGGCTTTACGGTACCGTAAATATATGTTTTTAAATAAAATTTCAATAAAATTTTAGTAAAGTTATTTTAAAACTTGATAGTTAATAAAATTTATAAACAAAAAGTATTACCAGTTAATAATAAATTTTTGTTCAAAGATAATGATTGATTATTATAGAATTTTTAAGAAACCTTTGAAATAATTTTAAAGTTATATTTGAAATGAGTAATATAAAATGTACGGTGTTGAATTAAAAACATAAAAGTTTTTTAATAAATTATATCGTTATATGTGTAATAGAGTGTGCGTTGGTGTGTGTGTGTGTGTGTGTAAATCTGTGTGAACGGAGAAGTAAAATGTCGATGTTGTGTGTAAGTACAATCTGTGTGTTGAGTGTAGTAAACTTCTTGTGAGTGTATAGTGAATCTGTGTGTGAAGTGTAAGTGTAATGTAAGTGTCCTATGATAAATGTAAGGGCCATAGTGGAATGTGCGTATAAGTATCAAGTGAATGTGTGTATATAGTTAAGTGTGGTGTGGTGACCGCATGTGTATAAGTTGTAAATGTAAAGTGTCTATGGGTAAATGTAAGTGTCATAGTGAATGTGTGTATTAGTGTCATAGTGAATGTGTGTATAAGTGTAAGTGTGTGTGTGTGTGTGTGGTGTGTGTGGGTGTGTGTGTATGTGTGTTCTAAATAATAATAACAATGGCATGAAGTAATAACACTAAGTATATAAATAATATAAAATAAAATAATAAAAATAATAAAAATAATAATAAAAAAAATAAAAAAAATAATAAAAATAAATAAAAAGTATTAAAACAAAATAAAAAACATATGTTGTAAATAAATATATGAGTTAAAGCAGAAAAGCAGAAAGTTAAAACAGGTTAAAGCAGTTAAAGCAGTAAAGCAGAAAAGTTAAAGCAGTAAAACATGAGTTAAAGCCAGTAAAAACATGAGTTAAAGCAGTAAGCAGTAAAAACAAAAGCATACTACCCCCTTGTTTTTAGGTAAACCTCTATTGATTTACTGATTCACTGCTTTAAGGTATGTAATAATAAATATGTGAGCTAAAGCAGTAAAACAATGAGTTAAAGAGTAAAACATGAGTTAAAAGCAGTAAAACATGAGTTCAAGCAGTAAAGCAAGTAAAACAAAAAGCATACTAATCCCCCACTTGGTGTTAGGTCACATCTATTGATTCTACTGATTACTGCTTTAAAGGTATGTATTGGTAATAAATATGTGAAGTTAAAGCGTAAAACATATAAGTTAAAACAGTAAAACATGCAAGTTTAATAGCGTAAAACCTGAGTTTAAGCAGTAAGCAGTAAACAAACGCATAACTAATCCCTCTTGGTGTTAGGTTACACTTTATTGATTTACTGATTTACTGCCCTTTAAGGTATGTAATGTTAATGTTTTTAAATAAAATTTCGTACAGTTGTGTAGTAAAATAAAAATGTTTATATATAGGCACTCTGGTTTTTTTCTTCCTTACATACAATTTTTTTTTAAAAATTTATTAATTAAAAAGTATTAAGTAAAAGTATTAAGTAAAAATAATGTTAATAAATATAATGTGTTAAAATAATGAGGTTGTAATGAGTTACAGTTTTAGATTCGCGAAAATGTTTTTAATAAAAAATGTTTAAGTATGAATAAAAATGAACGACTTATAGTATATATATTTTTCATTCGCGCGGCGGGGGCCGCACCTGCGGGTGCGGGGCTCCATCCTTTGCGGGGAGGGGGCTTGCTGCCGGTCTGGTGGCAAGCTTATGATCTAGAGATGAGCCATCAAAGATGATTCCATCAAAGATGAATCATCAATATAGGTGGTATCAAAGAATGAACTTCATCAAAGATGAGTCATCAAAAGATGAGGCAACAAAATTGAGCTTCAGTGTGTGAGTGTAAGTGTAAGTGTACCTGTGGGTGTGAATGTAAGTGTATATGGGCTAGTGTAAGTGTCTATGAGGCGAAGTGTAAGTGGCTTATAGTGTTATAAAAAATACTACCTCGTAGTTATGAAGGCATTCTAGCATGATTATAATGTACACCATTCGTTCCTCATACCTTATTACCTAGGGGTAGAAACCCATATTAGGGCTATTCTAGGGTCAGGGGAGGCTAGAAAAAGGCTTGAAAAAGTGGCACTCACTTGGCCACTATGTGGCCTCACTTGGCACTGTGATGGTGGCAGCTCACTTGGCACTCATTGCACTCACTGGCACTAATTGGCACTCATTGGACTCAACTTGCACTTCACCTGGCACTCACCTGGCTCTCATCTAATACTCATAGAACAATAAGAACATCACTAGATACTCCTTACGGTGATTGGGAACCATCAAAGCCATCACGTTAGCGTGGGCAAAATTGACCCATGGTATTATCGGCAAGGTCAAGTCCGAACATATCAATGGTCAACACAAGGTTAAGACATCCAACAAGGGCTAAGTCCCTAAAGGAAGGACAAAAAAGTTACCGTGGGTCAAAAAATTGACCCATGGGCGACAAAGTTGGCAGTGGTGTTGTACGTGTGGTAAAGTGTAAATGTAAGTGTCTATGGGTAAATGTAAGTGTCATAATGAATGTGTGTAAATAAGTGTCATAGTGGAATGTGTGTATAAAAGTGTAAGTGTGGTGTGTGTGTGTGTGTGTGTGGTGTGTGTGTGTGTGTGTGTGTGTGGTGTGTGTGTGTGTGTGTGTGTGTGTAGGGTGTTCAAGTTAGGATAGATCCATACATGCGTTCAAGTAAGGAACGAAATATGTGACGGGTGGGCCGCGAGTGGGCAAAAAATTGGCGTGGGTCAAAATTGACCCATGGTATATGGTAAGGTCAAGGCCGAATATCATGGTCAAACAAGGGTTAAGACATCAAAAAAGGGCTAAGCCCCCCTAAGAGAGAGAAGAGAGAGAGAGAGAGAGAGAGAGAGAGAGAGCCGAGCAAGAGCGAGAGAGAGAGAGAGAGAGATGAGAGAGAGAGAAGAGAGAGAGAGAGAGAGAGAGAGAGAGAGAAGAGAGAGAGATGGCAGGTTTGTATGGGCGCGGGGCTTTCTATTGACTTCACCAACATCCGTGGCTTAAAGTCTAACTTTGCCTCTGTGGAATATCACCTCTCTAACTCTAGCCCTAACCTTTTGCTCTTGTCTGAGACTCAGATGGCTAAGAATTCATCCTCTAACTCTTTTAATGTATCCAACTATAACTTATTTCATATTTCCGTCTGAAGGGTGGAGTGTGTGCCTATGTAAACATTATTACTCCTGTAACACGTCTCGTGAATCTCGAATCTCCTTACTTCGATGTTCTGTGGCTCACAATCTTTCTTCCTTCTACTACAATAATTTGTGCTTCTGCTACTGGTTCTCCTAATAAGAACAGCTTTTTCACTCCTTCTTTGATATCTTACTACTTCTCACGAGACTGTTATATCTCTCATCCAAATACTGAGGGTCTTCTATTTTAGGGGATTTCAATGTAACACACAAAACTGAATTGGGAACCCTCATACCCGATTTAGGTGGGAGGAGGCCGAATCATTCGCATTCTCAACGATCTGGATCAACTAATTAAAGAACCCACACACATTCCGGATCCTTGACCTAACCAATTCTTGAACACACTTGACCTATGTTTCACCACTAAGTCCTCTCTCTAAATACACCACCCTCGCTCCTATTGGTAAATCTGACCACAACCTTAATATCTCTTAATTTTAATACTTTCTTCCAAACAGCTCCATCCTGCCCTTACTCGCTTTTTCTGGCACTTTGAAATCGGGCCGATTGGGGGCCTTGCTGGTTGCTTCTACGCTAACTATAATTGAATGACTGCTTTGTCTCTGGTGACGCTTCGACTCCTGCCGATTAAGTGGGAGCTGTAATCGTTGAAGAGGATAGCAGGTTCATTCCTTCTTCGACTAAATCTTTCTTCTCCTCCATAAATCCATGGTTTCGATCGTGCTTATTCTCTGGCCATGTCAGGCTAGAGACAGCGCGTATCGGGACTGGAAAAAATTTTCGTTCTTCTATCACTCTCGCTAAATTTTCCATTCAGCAGAAATCGTTGCAGGGTAACTCTTCGACGAGCAAAGCGGGCTTTCCATCAAACGAAAGTGCGCTAACCTCCTTGGTTTCTCCTACTGATAAATCTTTCTGGCCTCTTGCCAAAAACATCTTCTAATAACTTCTGTAATCTGCCTTCCTCCTCTTATTCGATTCTGATGGCTCCGTCGCTAACTCTCCAACTGAAAAGGCCAATCTCTTCGGCCTCCTATTCTCTCTCACCCTGGCGATTTCTAGCTTAACCTCTCCTCCTTTTCTCCTCTCAGTGTCGCTATGTCTTTGCCCTGTGATTACATTTGATCGGGTGCATGGGCTCCCGAGATCTATGAACGTTAGGAAGGCGGGTGGCCCGGATGGCATTCCTCCCCGAGTTTTGAGGGAGTGTGCTTACGTGTTGACCCCGCCCCTCGTTCAACTATATTCTCTATGTCTCATACTAGCACTTTTCCCTCAGTGTTGGAAGCAAGCACCATATGTCAAACCTATTCCGAAAAAGGAAGCCGCTCTGATCCTTCTAACTAATCGCCCTATAGCTCTCCTTGTATTCTATCTAAACGATTTTGAAGCCCTTCTTCAACTCACTTCTTAGAACCATCTGGAATCTCTTCTCCTTCTTTCCGATCGCACGTATGGCTTTCGGCGTTCAGGTTAACTGGCGATTATATACTTTCCTATTTTAAAATTCCGAATTTATGGTTTCCGTCTTAGGAACTACGGGGACTTGCGTGGGTGGCGCTTGACATATCCAAAGCAATTGTTAACCGGGTTTGGCACGCGTCACTGCTCTCCAAGCTTCCCTCCTTTGGGTTTCCTCCTCTCTTTTGCTTACTTATTCTAGCTTTTTCTTTCATAGTCGCTAATATCGGGCTGTGGTTGATGTGAGGCGACTCTTTTCTTTTTCTGTCATAGTGGTGTTCCTCAGGGTTCTGTCTTATCTCCCTACTTTAATCCTACTTTCATTAATGATTCTTCTCACCTGCCATTAACTCTATCCCACTCATATGCCGATGACGACGCTCACCTTCATTTTCAAATCATTTCAATCTGCCGTCTTTTACTTCTAAGATATTGCTCTCGTCTCAACTTTTCCGATCTATTCTCGGCTGATTCTGGATAGAATTTCCGATTGGGGTCGTCTCACCTTGTAAATTTAATTCTTTAAAAACTCAACTTCTACAAATCTCCCCTCTCAAAAACACCTTCTAACTTCCTATCTCTTTTCCGACGTTCCTTCGTCTTCCTGTTTGACAATATACATCCTTTGGCCTCAAATAACAAAAAATGTCTTGAGAACCTCACTCGAACAAGCGTTGCTAGGGCGGCCTCAAAGAATCTGGGAGTTCTGTTTACTGCGAAGATCTATTTTCTTCCTCTTCTTTTTCTCAGTTACTCCAGCTATACAAGGGTCTCATCCGCCCTTGTATGGAGTACTGTTCTCAATCTTGGGGGGGCTCTGGTTTACCGGCTTTTGGACAGGGTCGAGTCAAAAGCCAAAAGGCTTAAAAACTGTTCTACTTTCAAACTCACTTGACCCTCTATCTCTGCGGCGCGATGTTGTGCTTTATCTCTTTCTATAGTATCGTAGCGGCAGGTGTTCCGAGGGAAATTACCACTCGCGTACCACCACCTTTACGTCGCCCTCGTAGCACAAGGGGTGCTGTGTCGCTCACGAGTTCTGTGTAGATATTGGTAACTCCAGGCAGTTCGCTGGGTGCTTCCTTCTTCCTGCCCCTCTGTTCTGCTGGAACTCTCCTTCCATCTTCTGTGTTCCTTGCTGAATTTATCTCCCTCCTTTAAAGCCTGGTCCTGTGCTCTGCTGCGTATTTGTCGCTAAGCGATGTAATTTGGCGTGTAACACCCTCCTGAATAGGGCCTGCCGTAGTGGGGTGACAACTATAAAAAAAAAAAAAAAAAAAAAAAAGGGTGGCCAAAAATTACCGTGGGCCAAAATTGACCCATGGAAGCCAAAAGGATTGGTCGTGGGTTTGTACGTGTGTAATAAGTGTAAAATGGTAAGTGCAAGTTATCTATGGGTGAGTTGTAAGTGTCCATAGTGAATGTATGTATAAGTGTGTGTGTGTGTGTGTGTGTGTGTGTGTGTGTGTGTGTGCGCTCGCGCGTGTATAGATGTGACCGAAATATCATGGTCAAACAAGGTAAAGACATCAAAAAAGGGCTAAGCCTAAGGGTCGGCAAAAATTAACCGTGGGGGAAAAAATGACAACAGGTATTATATGGCAAGGGCAGGGGCGAAATATCTCATGGTCAAACAAGGTAAAGACATCAAAAAAAAGGGCTAAGCCCAGGGTCGGCAAAAATTACCGTGGGCAAAAAATGACCCATGGTATATGGCAAGGGCAGGGGCGAAATATCATGGTCAAACAAGGTAAAGACATCAAAAAAGGGCTAAGCCCCTAAATGAAGACCAAAAATTACCGTGGGCAAAAAATGACCCATGGAAGACAAAAGGGGGGTCGAAAAAATAGGGTGGGGTACGTACACAACGGTTGCTAACGCAACCGTTTGGCGCAACCCTTCTTCGAAGGGTTGCCAAAATCAGGGTTGCCGAAAAAAAATTGGGGTTGCCAAAAAATTAGGGCTCAAAAAATTAGGGTTGCCAAAAAATTAGGGTTCTCAAAAAATTTGGGTTCTCAAAAAATTTGGGTTCTCAAAAAATTAGGGGGCCAAAAAATTAGGGGGGCCAAAAAATTAGGGGGCCTAAAAATACCGTGGGCCAAAAATGGCCCATGGAAGACAAGACCAAAGGTTTGGTCGAAAAAAGGTCAAGGCCCAAAAGGTAAAGGCCCAAAGAAGGGTCACGTCAGGTAAATTCGAGCTCAAAAAGGTCGAGCTCAAAAAAGGTCGGTGAACTTCATGCCCATTTTTGTCCAATACCTTCCTACTACTTATATATATATATATATATATATATATATATATATATAAATATATATATATATATATATATATTTATATATTTATTATAATATATATATATTATATATATATATATTATATATATATATATATATATATATATATATAATATATATATATATATATATATATATATATAATATATTTAATATATATATTTATATATATATATATAGTATATAAGTATATATATATATATATATATATAACGTATATATATATGATA
>JABUQX010011793.1:0-2500 GCA_015478945.1 Trachelipus rathkii | reverse complement strand
GCAAGAAGCTTACTCTTGAAACAGATTCATGTACGCTGCTGATTGGGAATGTGAGATTCGACAATTGTCAAAGCTCGGAGCTGTTTCGTTTTGAACGATCTGGGCAAGTGATCATCTAGGGGCTACAAAAAAAAAGTTTCAATCAAAAGAGTCATTTATGCTACTTACATTTTAACAAATCTACGAGAGAAAATCATAATTTAATCTGTCATAGTGACTACATTACTGGTGACAAAAATAGAATACTCATCGCCTACATGAAACCTTATCTACATGTAAATAACCTTCATGAAACCTTCGTGACTTTGGAAACCATTCATGATGGTCTCTTATTAAAAAAGACATCATTCATAATACAGACCTGTAAATTGCGGGAACAGTCGCACTGTTATTACCGAGGCCTACCAGCCTTTGTTTAACATGACTACTTCGTCGACACTGATAAGACAGCTCTCTCTACGGAATTGACTGCTAAATTTCACATTTCATGTGACCTTTCATTACGTCTCTGGTTCCGATTGGAAGCTAAATTTTTTTCATCCATTTCTTGTATTATATCTAAATCAATTGGAACCGCACTAATCCGCATACCACTGCTACTATATGTGATGGGTAACGGTGAAGAAATAACTCAGCAATAATATTTGGTGGTACGTTCAATACATTTGTAACCCCAAACCAATGCTACTTTATAATTATATTTAAATGGTAACCTTGGAAGAATAAAGAGAAGTAATTTTGAATAAATAGTGATATGCTTAATAAATTAGAGGACTGCATGTCACTACCCCTATATATTTCTATTCATTCCACACTCTTCACTCGGAGGTTTATGCTTTCTTCAATATCTAGCTTCAAACATTGCGAATAACCTTTAATTTTCTTTCAAGATTCATTGCTATCGACGTCTTCAGAAGTCTCTACTCTTGCAACCTGAGATGAAACCCCACTGTGAAATATTTCTGAGCCTCGAGTGGTAAATATGTAAAATATAAAATTATTTTATCAATAATTGTTAATTAATATTTGAAAATGTTCTTTCACTTTTTTCATTATATTTAATTATTTTATTTACCTCATTTGCATGTTTTACATGTTTGTGTCCGTTTTCGAACGCATTCAAATATGCAAACATTTAAATGATGATTAATATTATTTTTTTTTGCATTTTCTCTCCATAAAATGTATATCATCCAAATTCATTTGCATGATTGTAGGTATATTTGTTTTCGAAAATAGATATATGTGCATGTATTTAAATGAAAATATTATTTATCTTTTTAACTACATTTGCATAGCATTTTTCTTTTGATATATATGTATTATATATAATATATTATATATAATTATATAGTTATATATATATAATATATATTAATTATATATATATATATAGTATATATATATATTTATTATACTATATATATAATTATATATATAATAATTATATATATATATATATATACTATCATATATATTATATAATATATTTATATAATAATATATAATTATATATAATATATATATAAATTATAATGAATATATATATATATATTATATATTATATATGTATAATTATATATATAATATATATAATATTGTCCTATTTTAATACTTTCGTTCCCTTTTCATCCAAATATATATATATATATATATATATATATATATATATATATATATATATATATATATATATATATATATATATATATATATATATATATATATATATATATATACGAATATACATAGATATGTATACATTTAAATACACTTTTACCACTCCGTTCTCGGCGTGAGAAATATTCTATTACTGCGTATGTATGTAGCAAAAATATATTTTACTTAAATACTATAACATTTTAAATTCCCTTGTATTTATGTTAATACATATGTAAAGATAAAGAAATAAATTCTTGCTAATTAATTCTTGTAAAATATGCAACCTCTTCAAGTTTAATATTCTGAGAAATTTTGATTGAGTGCTCGTTTTGTACAGATTGTATAGAAGGCGTCATCTGCCTCGATTGACTCATTAACTTCCCTTTAACTCAGAAGAAAAATGTCTCCAGACAAGGTACTCAACAATGGTCTCCCTTAGCAAGTGAGACAAAAGATCGGCCAAGCAAGAAGCATTTTCTAGAAACGGAGTCTGGTACACCACGGACTGGGCATATGAGATACGACGACTGGCAAAGCTCGTTGCTTCTTCAGCTCTCTTCAGTTCTTCACAATCTGAGCAAGTGAGGTATACACGACTGGCAAAGCAAGCAATCTTCTCGGAACTTTAAGAAAATTATCATTCAAAAAAGATCATTGATGCTAATTAAAGTTTAATAAATCTACCAGAGAAAATCATCTTTTAACATCTTATAGTAAATTCGTGTTAATTTAATTGATAATTCACTATGTAACAGATTTTTCGTCTTTGGGCAACAACTGTAATTTCCTATTTTCTTATACTAAGAAGGTATAAAATGCTAATATTCTTCCCAACTTG
>JABUQX010011792.1:0-5000 GCA_015478945.1 Trachelipus rathkii | reverse complement strand
AAGCGAGTTAAAAGTAAAAAAAGAAAGCGAATGGTTGAATGTACTAAAAGCAATGATTGATGAAGTTTCAAAAAAAGATGCTTGGAATTATATTTATAAGGAGGAAAAAAGAAAATACTAAAAGGGGTACATACGTAGGAGAAAACAAGAGGTAAATGAAAAGTTTGGAAGGGGAATGAATGGGGACTTACAAGGGAATAGAAGCTCTTCTGGAGAACCGCGAAAGGTTAAGAATGAGAACAAAAACGGGAACCTGCTCAGAATAATGGAATAGAATGGTGCTTTTGTAATGATGAAAGGAGTGAGGGGGAGTGTGGGAAAGAAGCACTTCGAAAATCTGCATTAATATTTGGCAGTAAGAAGAGGTGATAGTGAATGTGGTGTGGGTTTGATGTTGCAAGAAGGAATAGGTATTTTGAGGGATAGTTAATTAGCAAGGAGGAGGTAAGGGTTAGAGTGAGAAAAGTTGAAGAATAGGATAAATCTGCAGGTATAGATGAAGTTACTGGTGAAATGATCAAGAAACGGAGGCGACGAGATTGGTGATTGATTGGATTTGGAAGTTGCTTAAAAAGGTTTATGGAGGGTATAGTTCAAGGATTTGAGGAGAGCTGTAATAGTTACCCTTATATTAGGGTAAGGGAGATAAGGGGAAACTGTGGAAATTATAGGGGAATAAGTTTATTGAGTGTTAGGGAAGATATATGCTGGTATTTTGGTCGAAAAGAGTGCGGTCGAGTGACTGAAGGGACTGATTGGTGAAGAACAAGGTGCGTGCGTTTAGGAGTGGTAGAGGATGTCGTGGATCAAATGTTTACATTGAAAAAATGATGAGAAAATGAGGGAGAAGAAGAATAAAATTGTATTTTAAGTTTTTATGGATTTGCAACAGGCGTATATGATATGATTAATAGGGAAGCTCTATGGAGGTGTTAGTGATATATGGTGTTGGTGGTAGGGCTACTAATGGAATCAAAAGTTGTATTGACGATAAAATAGTGAGGCGCTGTGTAAGAATAAATGGTGTCAAAGGTGATTGGTTTAATATTGAATAGCGGAGTTGAGTCAGGGGGTTTCTGTTATGTCTCCTTGTTATTCAACTGTATATGGATGGGGTTATGAAAGAATTAGAGGTGGGGGTGGCAGGAAATGTGTTGAATGATGGAGAATGGAGAATGGAGGAGGGTGCCCTCCTATTATATGCGGATGATTTGGTTTCTGTGATGAATCTGAAGAGAGTTTGAGAGGTTTGGTAAAGAGATTTGGCACGGTGTGTAAAAGGAGGGGTTTGAAAGTAAACGTAGATAAGAGTAAGGTTATGGTTGTGAGTGAGGACAGTCCTCAGTTAGTTGCTCCAGATCGCTGAGAATGCTGAAAGATTCGGCCTTCTCTCTACCTAGAACAGTATGAGAAGACCCCAACCATTCAGTGTTGTGTACATTAAATCCCCTAATAGAGGACCTCAGATTTGGATGGGAAGATTTAATAACAGTCTGGGTTGGGAAGTCCGTAAGGTTAAGATATTCCAAAATGACTGAAAATCTGTTCTGTTAAGGAGAACCGTTAAACAGAAAGCACTTACTATTATTGTTAAGTAGAAGTAAGAAAGGTTTTAAGCCGCATAACATCAAAGTTAGGAGATTCGAGATTTTCGAGACGTGTTACAGGAGTATTAATGTTTACATATGCACATACTCCACCCTTCAGACGGAAATTATAAAATAAGTTATAGTTGGATATATTAATGAGTTAGAGGATGAATTCTTAGCCATCTGGGTCTCAGACAAGAGCAAAAGGCTAAGGGTATAAATAATAATAATAATAATTAATAATAATAATAATAATAATAATAATAATAATAATAATAATAATAACTTCAATATCAGCAATGTTTTTCCATTTATGTTTGATGCTTTTTCGAAAGCCTCCTGAAAGGATTCTTCAACAGAAGAAATTTTTCTTTAAAATTATTCTTGAATAAAAATAAAACAATTGATTTAAGTATAGTACCAAGCTTTCGTCCGTACACTTGGGACATTTTCAAGGAATAAATTTTATTTTAATATTTTAACAATTTTAATAAATAAATTTCGTGTAAACTAATAACAAAATAAATAAATAAATTATAAATTTAAAAGTTAGAAGTTAACTTACATTGACTTTTGGGTCATTTAAAGATGTTCAAAAAATTGGACATTTCCGTTATATTATGTTTTATCATTGGTTATGTTTCCTTAAAAGCAAGCGATTCACCTAGTTCGCAATTTCATAAAAATCATTTTTCTTGTTATGATGGAAGGAAGCCTCTTTTATCTGTTTCTCGGGATTTGATGTGGGTTCTTCTTAATGTTGAAATATTTTTGCTTCGGGTTATATACTTATGGCCGACATTCTCATGTTTGAGGGTATTCGGTGTGTATCGATATAAGAGGCGTTATATCCACTTTCAGAACATTGAAAAATCGGTTACACAAACGTTACTACTCCCACCATCCGAAAGCGCTTCACGAGTAGAGAAGCACTGAGCTCAGGTTCAATGGCTTATAGTACGATCTTAATAAAAGCTTCTTCCCTTTTGCTTTAATATGCTCTTTAAAATTAATTTTAATTTGTTCTCTTCCTCTTTTTTCTGATTATATTTCAGTTTTATAATATACTACGAGCTTATCGTTTTCGATTCATTCATGGTATGGTAAGTAAATATTAAAGTTTCTTTATTAGTTTCTCATTAATATTACTGGGGGAAGTTATTGTTTATTAGATTCTCGTATTCTTTTAATTTCTATATCCAAAAAGGGTCCAATCAGACGATATCTAATGCTCGGTTAACTAGTCTTTATGGTAGCACATTTTTGTAATTTAGAGGAGTGTGAAAGAGTCGAAATTAAGTATGTCCTTTATCTGTAGATTTAACGTAGATGGCTTCTATCAATTTTTCATCCTCTTTAATTTAATATTAACATCTAAGAAATTAATGTAGTTATTTTTTGTTCTTTCAAAAGTAAATTTTAAACCACTGAGATCTTCTATTTTGGATTGAACTCTTGAATATGTTCTGGATCGTTAAATATTACAAATGTGTCGTCTACATATCGAATGTAAAAGAAAGGATTGAATGGGGCGTTTTCATTAAAATTTTTGTTTTCTACCGATGACATGTAGAAATCTGCGAAAGTTGGTCGTAAAGGGATCCCATAGATACGCCATTTTTTTTAATATACGTTAGTACCATTGAAGTTAAAAAGGTGTTTCTCGTGTACATTATAAAAGTACCTTTCAGAATGTCTTTTCTATGGCGGCGGTGGTTTTATGGATGGTGGTTGGTTTTATTTCATGATGATAAACATTTTCTAATATGTTATAGTTTCAGATATAGGAACATTCGTGAGAAGACTTTCAAATCCGAGATATAATTTGTTAACATCGAAAAAATTAATGTTGTTTAGAGTTTCCAAAAAATCATCTGTTTATTTAACTATAAATTTTTCATTAAGATATCGTCTAATTAGGTTGTTTAATGCATTTTGAGATATCATGAGTCACGGCACCAGTCATACTTACTATTAGGCCTAAGGGTGTTGTCCTCAGTTTCTTGTGAACTTTGGTAGCCATAGAGATGTTCATGTGTTGGTATGATCCATCTTCCTATTTTGTGTTTTAATGTAATGTCCGTGATCGTTGCTAGCAGGCTATTAATGGTCCGTTTAGCTAATTCCGTTTGACTTTTTAAGCATGGGGTGAATTTTGTTTTATCACTAATGATGGTGTTAGCTTTTTAATGTATCTCTTTATTCGATGATACTACCGGCCTTTTTTATCAGGTTTTTATTTGTATACTACTGTCGTTTGTTCTGTTTGAGGGTTGATATAGCCTCATGGTCTTCTTTAGAAAGATTTTTGTAATTTTTGTCTTTAAGAAACGAAAAGGAAAAAGTTTTCAATTTAGTTTTAAAATTCAGGTCCTTATTTCTGAATTTGTAATTCTCTTTCTTGCAAAGTTTTGTTATGCTTCGTGTAAGTTTTTCAACCTCAATTTGTTTATTAATTAAGTTACCCTCAAAATACATAAACCACCTAATTAGACCATGTATTAACGAAAAATTTATAGTTAAAATCAACAGAATGAATCTTTGGAAAAAACTAAAAACATTAATTCTTATCGATGTTAACAAAATTATCATCTCTGGATGTTGAAGTCTTTCACGAATGTCTTATTATCTGAAACTATTAACACTAATATTAGAAAATGCTTTATCGATCATTACATAAAAACCACCGCCCGTCCATAGAAGAAGACATTCGAGAAGGTTACTATATAATGTACCACAGAAAAACACCTTTCACTTCAATGGCTAAAAATATATTCAAAAAAATGGCGTATCTATGGGATCACCTTTAGAACCACTTTTCGCAGATTTCTACATGTCATCGGTAGAAAACAAAAATTTTAATGAAAACGCCTGATTCAATCCTGTCTTTTACATAGATATGTAGACGACACCTGTGTAATATTTTAACGATCCAGAACATATTCAAGAGTTCCAATCCAAAATAGAAGATCTCAGTGGTTTAAAATTTACTTTTGAAAGAACAAAAAATAACTAAATTAATTTCTTAGATGTTAATATTAAAATTAAAGAGGATGGAAAAATTGATAGAAGCGTCTACGTTAAATCTACAGATAAAGGAAACATACTTGAATTTCGACTCTTTCATCCTCTAAAATTACAAAATTGTACCATACAGACTTTAGTTCACCGAGCATTTAAGATATCGTCTGATTTGACCCTTTTTGATATAGAAATTAAAAAGAAATAACGAGGATCAATAACCAATAACTTCCCCCAGTATATTTTAGAGAAAACTATAAAGAACACGTTAAATAATTTACTTTCCAATACCATGAATGAAAACGAAAGCGATAAGCTCGTAGTATATTAGTAAACTGGAAATATCAGTCAGAAAAAAGAGGAGAGAACAAATTAAATTAATTTTAAAAG
>JABUQX010011791.1:35000-45810 GCA_015478945.1 Trachelipus rathkii | reverse complement strand
TGCCGACATATTACTCTTTCTTGTAAAGCTTGAGCAAATTCTTGGCTCGTTCTTGTCTTACATGCGACTAATTCGCAGTATCGAGTCAAAACATCTCTGAAGACGAGAATGTGTTTGGCTCCTGAAATTGAACATGTGGGAAGTTTTCCTATACTATCTACGTGTACTCTAGAAAATGGAGTATAAGGAAGAGGCCATCTGTTAATTTCTGCTTTTGGAGGTCTAGGACCTTTAACCTTAGCACAAGACACGCACTGAGAACAGTACTCCTTTACTAACTTACTTAAATGAGGAAAAACGTATCTCTCTCTAACTCGTTTTTCAGTCCTTTGCTGTCCTCCATGCCCACTTCCAAGTGAAGAATGGCAATGATCTATAACTGAGTAGATCATGCTATCTGGTACTTGTATTACATAAGGTTCCTTTCTAGTTGCATAGTACAGCACTTTCTTATGGAAAATGTGTGGATAAGTATTGGGGTTTTCCTTAGCCCACTTAACTAATTCTTTTAATCTAGGGCAATTCTCTTGTTCCCTATTAAAAGTTTCTTTCGTTAAAATAAAATCTTTTCTTGGTAGCATCGGTTTCTTTTCTCCTTTAAAGAAATAAACGTTTGGAGCTTTTGCTGGATGCCTACTCAAATAATCTGGCGGTATATTAGTCTTTCCTGTCTTATACTTTATAGTTGGTGAAAAACTATTAACAAACAAATTCCAACGGGCTAAGCGTCCCGTTTGTTGTTTGTTGCGAAATATAAAGCAAAGAGGTTGATTATCAGTTAATATGGTGATGGGATAACCAAACACCGTATTTTTAAACTTCTGTAGTGAGAAGACAACAGCCAAACATTCCTTTTCTATAATATCATAGTTGAGTTCACTGCCTCTTAACACTCTTGACACAAAAGACAACGGTTTTTCCTTGCCGTCATCTGACATCTGGTAAAGAACTCCTCCTATTCCGTAGTCACAGGCGTCTGTACCTATAAAAAATGGCTTGGAATAGTCTGGAAAAGTTAACTGAGGTTGCACCACAAGCTTCTCTTTTAAGAGCTCAAATGCTTTTTGGTGTTCTTCTTTCCATTCAAACTTAACACTCTTTTTTATTAAGTTATATAATGGTTTCGCAATTAGTGCAAAATCACTAATTAAAAAGCGAAAATACGAGAAAAATCCTAATAAAGATTGTGTTTCCTTAACACTTGCTGGAGGGACGAAACTCTTCATCGATTCTATCTTCGCTGGATCTGGTGAAATTCCGTCTCTTCCTATTTTAAATCCTAAGTATAACACTGAGGTTTGTAGAAAATGACATTTAGTCAATTTAACTCTTAATTTATTATCTCTAAATGCAGTAAAAACTTTCTTTAAGTTTTCAAAATGTTCTGCCTTATTTTTACCCATGATTAAGACATCATCTAAATACACTTGGGCAATAGGTCCTAATAAATGGTTCAACGCAACTTGCATTGTCCTAGCATAGGTACTTGGGGCATTGCGGTGCCCAAATAATAATCTGGTTGGGCAGAATAATCCTTTCCTAGTACGGAAAGCCATTAATTTCTGTGTTTCCTCCTCGACTTCGAGGGAATGGTAAGCATCTATCAAGTCACAGCTAGTAAAAATGGTACTACCTCCTAGGGACGAAAATATCTCGTCTATTGAGGGCAATGGGTACACATCTGGGACGCTGAAAGAGTTTAAATACCGATAGTCTATACAGACTCTTGGTTTGTTTGAATTCTTTTTGGCCACCACCAATAGAGGTGAACTATGTGGCGAATAGCAAGCTTTAATATATCCTTTCTTTAAAGCTGCATCTGTAAAATTATCTATGTCTTCCAGGTAGCGATGTGGGAGACGATACTGTTTTCTAAAAATGATCTTTGGAGCATCTGGAGTAAGTTCTATTTCAAACTTCTGTATGGGACACACAGGAACTGCATCATCATCTAGAGCAATAACGTCCTTGTATTCCATTAACAAATCAAGAAGTTCTTCTAAATGCTCAGGTTTCTGTAAAATAGAAACATCTGCTTCTTCTTTACTCAAATTATCTGTAATAATTTCTCTGTATGCATTCTTCAACTGTTTATCTGATAAATTTTCTGAGCAGGTTACTATACAAGTAGATCCTATCTGCTTATTCTCTGTAGCAATAGCAGTTTTATTAAAATCTTTTTCAATAATTTCTAAAATAGGATGACACTTCCCTATATATTTATTTCTCTTTAAATAAAAAGGCTTGTCACTTAGATTAATATAACTCAAAATAACTTCATTGTTTCTTACTGGGCATACAGAGTTTGCAAAATATAATGGCCCTAAGGAAAAAGCAGGTGTTATTAAACACTTCTTTTCCAGTTTCAAATCTTCTTTACTCTCAGGTCTGACTTTCAAATAACCATAAGATTGAGCAGGTGCCATGGTTTCTTCTATTAATAGCAATTGAACTTCTATTTCTTCATCTGCTATGAAAGGTCCTTCCTTTACCGGAGGAAGTTGTGAATTTTCTTTGTTCTCTTGATGAACAATATTATTCTTATTTATTTCTACCTTTGTAGGCTTTTCCAATGAGCCTTTGTTAATTATTGTCTTTGTAGGCTTCTCCAATGAGCCTTGAGTAATAACTCTCTTTGTAGGCTTTTCAATAGAGCCTCTCTTAATTACTGGTTTACAATTATCACTGTAATTGTTTAATTTAAATTTGTCATTTATATTAGAATTATTATTTATATCTTTCTTAGTTATCTTTTCCTCTTGATTCATGAGAAAATAACTTCCTAACTTGGCAAAGATTTTAACTTTAATTTCGTTATCCTCTTCTTTAAGATTTAATTGCGATGAAGAAAGGTCTATTGTTATAGGTAGATTAGCTAGTACCTAATAAAATTCCATTCCAAGCTCCAGTGCTTCCAGTTTTACACACTAAAAAGGTGAACTGGGTAATACTGTTGGTGTAGTCTTAAAAGTAGATCAACTTCTCCTATAGGATGGATCATCTGAGTTCCAATCCCTTGAACTATAATACTAGCTTCTTTAAGAGACAGTTTGAATCTTCCTTCTCTTTCTATTTCCTTTAATCTATCCAACGATATCAAACAGGTTGTGCTCCCTAAATCTAGTAGGCTATGAACTTCAACCTCGTTCTGACCTTTTGCTGGAGTCAAAAATATTGACAAAAAATAATGACATCCCAATTTTGGAGGTCTAATTCCTACACCAAAAAAACTAGAGGTTACTATAACACCTCTCTTCTTTAAGCTTGAAGTATTTTCTTTAATTACTGTTCTATTTACCATTTCTTCATTTAAATCTTTGCCAGAACTAACTCAAAAATTTGGTTCTCTTGTAGAAAGATCGGGTTGAAAAAACTGTTCGTTCTCTTCTTCTTCATCTTCAGCTTCAGATATTTCTTCATGTTCTGGATCTGCTTGATGATTAGAGATCAGGTGAACTCTGGTTGTTTTCTTAGGACTCTTACCTTGATAGCTACGCTCATTCTTTGAGTAAGAGTTTGGCTTTCTAGTATTTGAATCATTTTTAATCTCGACTCTTCGAGCTTTGACCCCATTATCAAAATCAGTGGGGTTATTATATGGTATTACCATATTATTTTCATTTTCATTAGGGATCCACACAGGGGCATTCTTGCAATTAGACGTCGAACCCCGGGCATGGAACTTTCTACATACTCTACAATATGTGGTATTCCAACCACAGTTTCGGGAATGGTGACCTAAAGATTCACATTTTAGGCAATAGTCCATTGACTTTATTTCTTTACTGGAGAGTTTCTTAACTACTCCCTTATTAAGTCTTATATTTGGAGAAGGACTTGTTCTTTTTCCTGAAAATTTAGAAGTATTCTTTTTATTACCCCATTCCATGGTTCTATTCTTCATGGAAGGGTTATATGTGGTTCTTTCTTTTCTAACTTCACTGTTACTAGTGCTATTGTTCTCTGTATAGAATACTCTAGCTGTATTTCTTCTATCTTGTTCTGCTCTATGGTTAGTTTGGAACCCTTCTTCTATCTGGCTGAGTTTCTCCAAAATTTCTACGAAACTCAAGTCTGGATTAAAGACTTTTAAAACTTTTTCTCTAAGTCTTCTATGATCTCTGAGCTCTTCCATACTCTCTAAAATCTTAGTCATAATTAAGATATTTATTTGTTGAGAAGTAAATCCAAAGGAAGTCTCGATATCTATGAGTTTTTTCTGATATTCCCAAAGGAGATTCTTCAAGTCCAACATGAATTCAGTAAGAGTTACATGTGGTCTCCTTTGAAATTTCATGAACTGTTTCAAAAGACAGAAGATTGTCTCGGCTTTGTCTGGTTTGAGAAAAATCTTCAGTTGAATTAGGAAGTCTTCTAGGGTCTTGCACCTAGAGAAGCTATTATCCTTCAGAATATATTGGCGGGCCTCTGATGTGAAATCAGAAGATATAGTAGTCTTAGCATAGTCTATTTTTTGACGTTCAGTGATTAGGCCTAACGTGCGTATCTTCTCTTGCAACGTTGAAAGGTAATCTTCAAATTTAATTCCTACCCAATCTTGGGTCTTGGTATTTCTTCCATACAATTTTAATTCTTTAGATAATTCTGGTAATGGAGGGGCATACGCATTATTGGGGTAATAACCTCCATAAGGGGGTCCATATGGGTATGGATTGTATCCAGGTTGCATTGTAGGAAGGGGTTGTTGCCAACCTGCAGGAGGTGGCTGCATACTTAAAGGATTATTTTGGGATGGCCCCCACGGATTCTGAGGTTGTCCTCCGTATAAAGTATCACTTGCTTGGTTCTGTCCCCAAGCTCCACTAAACTCACTTCTATTGTTAAATATTTCTGTTTGGCCATTCCAGGAAGGATAAGTTTTCTTTTTATTTGAAGGGGGAGTGGCCCCCGATGCATTTAAATGTATATTAAAGGTATTGTCCAAAACATTTGTCTTTTGGAGCACCTTAGGTATTCTTGCTGTATTTTCTGTATTTCCTGGTTGATGCCAGTCCCAAGCTGTTCTCTGATTTGGGTTTAACGACATTGTATCAATGTTAGAAGGAGGTAGATATAATGGAGGAAGTCCCATATCCTTTTGTGTGGGTTCCCTTATCTTGGGTTTTGCTCCTTTATTCTCTTCTGTTACATCATGTTCTTCATCTTGATTAACATCTGTATTGTCTTCTTTATTGGTATCATCCATGTCCTCATCCTTGTTCTCTGTTGAATCATCATTTTCTAAGTCTTTATTATCCCCTTCAGCTCCTCCTGAAGCTCCATTAGGGTCAACTGGTCCGGCTATAGCCCTTTGAACCAGGTAGCAGAGAATGAGAAACAATGTAGAAAGTACGAAGACGGTAAAGACTATTGGTTCAAACATAGTCATGATTAAACTTTAATTTAAATTAATCAAATAAAAAAAACTAAGTTCTCAAACTGTTTCTAAAAAATAAAAAAAAAACTAAAGTCTCAAAATATTTTTTCAAAGTTTCAAAAAAAAAAACCTAAGTTTTCAAAAATATTTTTCAAAGTTTTTCAAAAATATTCAAACTGTTTTCAAATATTTTCCAAAAATTTTCTATGTTCAAAGAAAATATTTATTCACTATTAAATTTAAAAACTGTCTATAGTTATTCACTATTAAATTTAAATTTAAAAATTTAATCACTTTTGATTCTATGTTCAAAATTAAAAATAATTTTCTTTTAAAATTATTTAAAAATTTCAAAGTTCAAAAATAAAAATAATTTTCTTTCAAAATTATTAAAAAAAATCAAAGTTCAAAGTTCACAAATAAAAATAATTTTCTTTCAAAATTATTTAAAAAATATTAAAGTTCTATTTTCAAAAATAAAAATAATTTTCTTTCAAAATTATTTAAAAAATATCAAAGTTCTATTTGATAATTATATTTAATTAATTCTTTGCACTGTAATTAATTAATTAAGAAACAGCTATCCCCTTTTTCTAGTCGGGTGTGTTCTTAAAATGTTAAAGGTCAACTTATTTGTCAAAGGTTAACTTATTTGTTCTACTGTTCTTCAAAGTTCTTCAAAGTTGTTCTATGTTCTTCTATTAAATATTTTCTAAGTTGGAATCAATCAATTTATATACCAACAAATTTATTTTTCCAATTCTGTTATAAATTGTGGTTTTTATAATTTCTGTTGCAGTAGAATAATTTTTAAAATATTACAGGTCAGTAAAATAAATTTTCAATTTTTCTGTAGCTAAATATAACAATTCTGTTATTTTTTAGGTCAAAGAAAACAATTTCTAATGTTTTTAGGTCAAAAATATAATAATTTTCTGTTTTTTTGGTCAATTTGGGGCAATTTCTGGGCGTGAACCTTTGGTGACCTTTCGTGACCTTTGGTGACCTTTTTGTGACCTTTTGACCTTTGTGACCTTTGGGACCTTTGGTGACTTTGGTCAAAGTGACCTGTGTCTGGGTGGCCGGGCCTGTCCAAAGGTTTTACCTCATTTGTAAATTACTAATTACTTTTTGCTAGTTACGGATTTTTGATAATTGAAAAAACTTATATTTTTATCACTCAAAAAAAGAAAAAAAACACTTGGCTTCCTGAGCCTTCACTAAAAAAAACCGGGTTTAAAAAAAACGGGTTAAAAAAAACCGAAATCGAAAATTTTTTACCACCTGAAAATATTCGCGGGACCACGACAATGTAATTAATGCATAATTATAAAAAAAAACAAAATCGAAATTTTACCACCTGAAAATATTCGCGGGACTACGTCAAATATGATTAGTAAATAATTATAATGAAAAAGTAATTAATAAATTTATTATTAATAAAAGTAAAAACATATATATATATATATATATATATATATATATATATATAATATATATATATATATATATATATATATTATATATATATATATATATATATATATAATATATATATATATATATATATATATATAATATATATATATATATATATATATATATATATATATATATATATATATATATATATATATATAAATAATGTGTGTGTGTGTTGTTATGTGTGCATAAAATGTCGCGCGAGAAAAGAAAGAAATGAGGGAAAAAAATGAACGAAGAAATGAGTGGGGGTTAAGAGTGAACGAAGAAATGAGGGGAGGGTCAATTGAGCCAAGATTTCAATCCCTCACTTTACTCTTTGGAGGTAAAATCCCTTCCCCTGCAATCTCCGGATACTCCAATTCAGCGACAAATTTCCCTTCCCTCCGCTCTGGAGGCAATTCCCCATCCAATGCCGATTTTTTCTTTTATCCCTCAACTCCTTTCTCTTGTCCCCTTTACTATTCGATTCATATATTATTGAATGAATATAACAAATTTACTAACGCACGTTTTTTATAACAACTTTTTCTTATGCTTGTCTTATCTTCCCCTGTCTACTGTTTTTGATTTTATTAATCTTTAACTAGCTCTAATTATTTAACTAATGATAATTAAGGAAAACGGTTTTCACTAAATGTTCTTTAATACATTGTACTTATCTTTAGTTTAAATTAAAAAAAAATTTATTAAAAAATCTGAATTAATTGTTTTAAAGCTATTAATTGCATATTTTCTATTGTATTCTCAAAAGAACTTCCCTCAGGAACCATACATATAAAAAAAATGCAATTACTAAAATTTTGTATTATTTTTCTAGTAATTTTGCTTTAAAAAAAAAACAAAAAAAAAATACATACAAAACAATGTCATTAATTACAAATTAATTTATTTTTTATATATTAAAATATTTTTAAAAAAAAATCTTGTTTTACTTCATCCTCTTACTATGCTAAGTAGCTCTTTTTCTATGGCTATCATGGGGAATTTTATCTGTCACCCATTTTTATTTAAAAATTTGTTTTGTAATTTTTGGAAAACATTAACATATGTTTTCATTTAAATTTTAACACTTTTTGTGTTGAAATTTGTACAATAATGAAACATACTATATATATTAAAACCCACAGGTAATAATATATTGCATGCCAAATGTACACAATTTCCTATCTAATTTATTGAAACTTATGCATAATGAAATATAATTGCATATTAGACCCAAAGGTGCCAATATGCCCATACCACTTGCATATAGTTTCCTACTCTAATTTAAACTTTAGTGTGAAAATTTGTTTTTTGTGTGAAAATAAATTTCTGTACTCACAGTACTTCTATTTGAATTTTCCCACCTTTAACAGCTTGGCAAAGGTTTTGGATTTGGAGTCAATTAGTGACAAAGCAGTCACCTCTCACAGAATTGGGAAAACAGTGGGCACTTGTTGACTCAGAAGGTTTCCATAGGTTCGTGAAAGAAGCGAATCTCTCATCCAAGACACAGTAACCACTTTGAATGATGAGAAGATTACACCTTCCAATATCCTGGCAAGGTCGCCAATTGTGGCCCTCTAATTATTCGAGATTCTTCTTTCTCAATTGGCCACAATGGAGGAATTTTAATAACGCACCAATTCGTAAAGAGTTTTATTATTGCATCCTAAATTACTTCTGAAAAAACTGGTCCCAAAAAACCTATATAAAACAATGGAAAACACATTATAAATTAAATGTTCTTTAAAATAATGAGTTTACTAAATATTAAATAAGTAAGTAATTTTTTAATTAGTTAATTAGTAATTAATATAATATTCCAAATATATCAATATAAATATTTCATGAATACAGAAAAATCATTTAAAATAAATACATCAAAAATTCTCCAATATTACAATTCATATTTTTATTAAAAATAATAAAAGTATTAATTGCAATATAATAATTAATTACAATATATATTTCAAAGATAATTAACAAATATATTTCAATACAATATTTCATTCTTTATTTTTTAAAACAGTAAAATATTACAAAGTAAAAACTTTATTATTATTATTATTATTATTATTATTATTATTATTATTATTATTATTATTATTATTATTATTATTATTATTATTATTATTTAAAATAATTTTATTATTACCTTTAACCAAACGATGGAAAAATCCTATGTGAGAAACATCTTTGTCTATCTCACTAATCTTTTACCTGTTTTAATGTTATTTTTATTTTATAAAATGGAAAAAGAAAAACAGTACATAATTTTGTACATTATATAATATATATAATATATATAATATATAATATAGTCAAAATAATATACTATATCATGTTTCACTTCTTTTATTAAAACTATAATATATGGAGCGTATATAGTGGTTCTTTAGCAGGGTCTCTATATATATCTATTTTCTTTGTCATCCCACTCTTTTTAAAAAGACGTTATCCTCCAAAACCCTCTCTTATCCCCTACTCTAATTCTCTCTAAACCCCTAAAGTTTCTCCCTCTCATTCCCTCACCATTCTCTCGGTCTTTCAATTCCTTTCCTGAAGTGACGTCAAAAATAGATTTCTTGAAATAAATCTAGATTTAAATCTAGATTGATTCCTAGATTTAGGAATAGATTTAGGAATGGATTTAGGAATGAGACCATTCCTAGATTAGGAATCATGATTCACAGACTTATTTCGACATCCTGTTTACAATTTTATGAAAAGAAATGTCGAGTCAAACAATAAAAAAGGTATTAAATGAAAAGTTATTTAAACAAAAAATGTTGAAATGTAAACGAAACTTGAGAAATGGATTATGAGCAAAAATTTGTTTTGAATTGTACGTTTTAAGTATCAACAACTGAGTTTCTTGATTCAAATATTGTGAAAAAATATTATAATAATATATATATATATATTATATACTATATTATATATTATATATTATATATAAGATATAATATATATATATATGAATATTATATATATAATATATATTTTATATATTTTTATATATATATATATTATTATATATATATATATTTTTCTTATCTGTATGTATATCTTTCTATCAGTGTAATCATGAGAAATTTATATATATAATTATATATATATATATATATATATATATAATATACTATTATAATAGTTAAACGAAAGGTTCGAGCTATTTTCCAATTATAAATAACTAACAATAACTAAGTAATAATAATAATAATAATAATAATAATAATAATAATAATAATAATAATAATAATAATAATAATAATAATAATAATAATAATAATAATAATAATAATAATAATAATAATAATAATGGATAACATTAATAATTATAATAAAATAAAATAATAATATAATAATAATAATAATAATAATTAATAATAATAATAATAATAATATAATAATAATAATAATAATGCAAATTTCGTATTCGTAAGTGAAAGCAAATTTACACAGAGTTAATTTTTAATACAGTTTCTATGATTTTCCTGCCTTCATATTTTCTTCTTTTTGTATCTATTATTTATCCATCACACATCTCTATACCCTCACACACACACGCCTTCTCCCACACCATCACATACCCAAACATACATCCTCACGCACACACACTCCCACACCCACCTACAAGTATAGATTTAATTTTATTTCTTTATTCCGTGTCCACACGCGAGCTCTTCCATCATCCTTCCCAGATCCTTCCGATCACTTTATTTGGGTTGTTTCTCTGGTTACGATATATCATACTCTTTCATATATTATTTTTTGAACGTATTTATTCACCCTTCATTCCTCGGGTTCACTGCATTTACTTTCGCATATTCCTTAATAATAATAATAATAATAATAATAATAATAATAATAATAATAATAATAATAATAATAATAATAATAATAATAATAATAATAATAATAATAATAATAAATAATAATAATAATATATATATTATATATATT
>JABUQX010011791.1:25000-30000 GCA_015478945.1 Trachelipus rathkii | reverse complement strand
TCTCAGCTGGTCGATTCCCAGCACACTCACCAGTATACATCCACTTAACCAACCGACTGTCATCCATCCTTTCCAAATGACCAAACCATCTCAACTTACTTTCATTTATTCTCTCATTTACCCCTTCTTCACACCACACAACTCTCTAATACGTTCATTCCTCATTTTATCAAATTCTTCTCACACCTAACACACCCCTAAGATTGTCCTTTCTGAAACATGTACTTTAGAATCATATACCTCTTATTCCCAGAACCAAGTCTCACTAAAACTGTACATTAATTACATGTAGGCAACATACCCTCATGTAAGACCATAGCGCACTCAAGATTTAGTTCCTTTACATCCACTAACGATTTGATTGCACCAGCCACCTTCCTGCCATTCCAACTTTCCTACTACACTCTCTGCCATCATCCGTTTATATTATCATCCAACATATATCCTAAATATTTAAACTCAGACACTTGTTCCAGCTGCTCACCATTCTAGCATAACTTTACACCGGGAACTGTCCTTCCACTCACTACCATAACCTACTCTATCTATGTTACTTTTAAACCCCCTCCTTTTACCACACCCTGCCAAAATCTCTCTACCATCCTCTCAACTCTTTAGATACGCACAGCAAACCAAATAAATCATCCGCATATAATAGGTAGGGCACCCTCCATTCTCTTCCATTTCCACATTCCAAAACCATCCCGCCACCCCTCTCTATTCTTTCATACCCTATCCATATACAAATTGAATAACAAGGAGACATAACACATCCCTTGCTCCTCCGCTGATTACTATTGAACCAATGACTTTCGACGTCCATTGATTCTTACATCGCCTTCACTACGTTCATACATACTTTTATTCATTCAGAGCCTTACCACGGAACACCATTATATCAATAACACCTGCCATAGAGCTTCCTATTAATTCTCTGTCATCGCCTGTTGGAAATACAATAACCTAAATTACAATTTATTCTTCTTCTTCTTTATTTCTCAATCGTTTGTTTCAATGTTAAGATTTATTCAAAATCTCTACACTTCTAACGGCACCTTGTTCTTTTACAATCAGTCCTCAGTCATCGACGCCACTCTTTAACCAAAATACAGCATATAATCTTCCTACAACACTCAATTAAACTAATCCCATCATTCCTTACAGTTACCTTATCCCCCTTTACCCTTATATAAGGGTACTATTACTGCTCTCCTCAAATCCTCGTAACTATACCCTCCATAAACGCTTTGTTACACAACCTACAAATCCAATCAATCACCATCTCGCCTCCGTTCTTGATCATTTCACCAGTAATTTCATCTATACCTGCAGATTTACCATTCTTCAACTTTCTCACTCTACCCATTACCTCCTCCTTACTAATGACCTCAAATTTAAAATAACCTATTCCTCCTGCACCCATAAAACCCACACACAACATTTCACTATCACCTCTCATTACTGCCAATGTAATGCAGATTTTCGAGTGTTTCCTCCACACTCCCCTCAAAGTTCATTTCATCAGTTACGAAAGCACCATCCCTATTCATGAATTCTAAGCAGATTCCCCTTATTCTCATTCTTAAGCTATCGCGCTTCTTTCCAGGAGAGCTTCCTATTGCCTTGTAAGTCCCCATTCATCCTCTTTCCAAACTGTTCATTTACCTCTTTTTTTCTTCCTACGTACGCATCTTTTAGTATTCCTTTTTTCTTCCTTAAATAATTCCAAACATCTTTCTTTTAAACCTCATCATTGGCTTTTATACATTCCAACCCGCTCTTTTTTACTTTTAACAGCTTGTATCACCTCTTCATTCCACCACTCACTATTAACATTCTTACTTCCTACTTTAGCACATCCACATACTTCTATTGCAATTACTAACCAACCGCTACCTCATTCCTTCCAGATTTGTAAGTTTCAACTTTGTCACAGCAACTGATTTACTTGAGAGAGCTTCTTTAAAATACTTATCCTTATTACCTTTTTCACTTAAACTTCTCACTCTTAATTCTACCCACTTCCTTCCTTATCACCTTTCTCTCCATCCAAACCCCCACTAACTTAATTTTACATAATGATCCGATAATTCCATTCCTAACCCCCTCACTGATTTAATATCCAACACATACTTCAACACTCCTTCTTCACCACACAAAATTCAATCATAACTTTTCATTTGATATCATCTCTACCTGACACCAACTCGAGTATACTTATGAGTACTCTTGTGTTTAAAGAAAGTATTACTCCACACACATATCTCTCTCCTCACCTAAATCAATCACCTTCCTATCATTCTCCCAACACCCCACACCCCAAACCCACCTGTTATACCATCCCTTTTTGATTCACCTATCCAACCATTTAGGTCACCCAACACAATTAATCTGAAGCTCCTGCTCACCCCATCCAAAACATCATTCAGATTATCCCAGAAAATCGCACTCTCTTCAACATTACCCTCAGATGGGCCATTTGTCACAACCACACATACCTTGACCTTTCAAACTTAAATTTAACCATTATAATTCTAGTACTCAAACATTCAAAATCTACAATAGCTGCTTACCATAAGTCACTCATCAGAATTGCAACTCCTTCTCTTCCCCTCTCATTCCTTTCCACCCCCCCAAAACCAGCACAAACACATTTCATACCACACCACCCATTTTCACCGTTTCCTTTCATCTTTATTTCAGTCACAGCGAGTAAATCAAATTTGTCCTTTCCTTCACCTCTCTCCTCTTCTCCTCAACATTTATTCCTCTGATATTCCATTTACCCATGCGATTCATACATTTTCGCCTAAAGATAGAAGGCCGCTTACGGCGATCACTACCTTTTTTGGGGCATGCATTAGTATTCCTGGGAAAAAGTAAGTGGTAGTGGGCAGCCAACCCAACTACCACCGTTCCTTAGTCGCCTTCTACTGCACGCAGGACATACTATGGGGCCAATTCTTTCTCCCCCACACATAGGGATATAAGGGTTAGGTATGTCTAAGATGTTGTCTAGAAGAGGACTGTGGATATAAGTGTGTGTATATGATATGTGGATAAAAGGTGGTGTCTATAAGATGCTGTCTTGAGGACGAAAAACAGAAATTTGAACCATTAGGCACTGGAATGTCATACATACCATAGGCAAATGGGAGGTAATTTCATCGCTGCGAGTATGCGCGCTACTCTCTCTCTCTCTCTACTCTCTCTCTCTCTCTCTCTCTCTCTCTATATATATATATATTATAATAATATATATATAATTATATATATTATATATATATATATATATATATATATATATATATATATATATATATATATATATAATATATTATATATATTCTTTATATCCACACATAGAGCGCGCGCATAACACACACACACACACACACACACACACACACACACATAATAATATATTATAATATATATATATATTTATATATTATATATATATATATATATATATATATATATATATTATATAATATATTATATATATATATATATATATATAATATATTATATATATATATATATTTATATATATACATATCTTTATTAGGTGATATTCAAGCAGTGAACTTCATACCTTAAAGCTGCCATCTAAGGCCTTCATTCGAAAAGGGGTTCCATTTCAGTGATTTGAGAACTTTTAAAATCGTCAAATTTTCATGAAACACTCAACCCAGATTTTATTAGTCTGGTAAATTATCCTTCCAATTATGTCTTTGATCATTCGCACCTCATTTTAAATTATTTATTAGTTTTATATATATATATATATATATATATATATATATATATTATAATATATATATATTATATATAATTAATAATATATATATATATTATATATATATATATATATATAATTATATATTATATATTATATATATATATATTATATTATAATATATATATATATATATTATATACTAATATATAAATATATTATATTATAAATATATATATATATATATATATATATATTATTATAATATATAATAATATATATAAATATATATAATATAATATATATTATATTATATATATATATATATATATATATTATATATATATACATATATAATAATATATATAATATATATATATTATATATATAATAATATAACTATATATATATATATATATATATATATATATATATATATATATATATATATTAAAGTGGTGTATAATTATTTAATCTAGAAAATGCTCAGAAGGTCGCAATTCAATCAATGCAACACATCCATCACTCCTCCATCGTCGGTTGGGAGTTCTAGTGATCTGATACATTTTTTAATTAATTTTAATTTGTTACATACGCCGACTTTATTTTAATCTCTGCTTTGATGGACAGTACCTCTCTTAATCTAGACTTCAATGCTAAAAAAGCGCAAGAAAATGCTAAAAAGTACGAAAATTTAAAGGTAGAAAGATTTAGCGACAAATCTGACACCTGTCAGTTGTGCTCCCACCTTACTACTCCTTTCTCAACTTTTCACCCATGGTTCTCTCGCTTTAAATACTCTTCTCTCCAACTTTTGAATATGTTCTTAGCGGGAAGATCTGCTAACATCCTAATTCTTTTAAACATATATTGGATAGATAAAATAATTAATATGGTTCCCGTAAGGAATGCTCCGCCGATGATCTTTTCTCCCTTCTTCTCGACTTTTGACCTTTGGCATTTTAGTGAATTTTTTTGTTGTTGTCTCTGGATATAACAAAAGCATTTGATGGAGTCTGGCACAAAATAATCCCATATCCACTCCTTTGAGGAAGACAAATGTGATTGAACAATCCACATATTTTCTATTATTAAAACTATTAAAATTGCCACTATGTCGCGAATTCGACAAGGTACAACTTCACAGCTGCCGCGGATGACGGGGCGGAGGTTTTCTAGGCCTCCCGTTATTGCTCCAAATGCAATACACTCGTCATCCGATACAGCTATAACTGGGTTTGCTTCAATATTGTATTGG